>CM042141.1:135068595-135073595 GCA_023376005.1 Doryteuthis pealeii
TATCTGTATTATATATATACATTTATACATATATGCACAATTATATCTGTATGTTTATATCATACATTACATTATATATGCACACTAATTTTATTACTAATAATCATAATATTTACATATTATTCATTATACATATTGCTATGAACATATATTCTGTATATATTATATTATCTTCTATATAACATTATAATTTACATTATATCTACGTATGATACTCACCTTCCTTAATAATCATGTATATAATATTGTTATACTCTACATATTATACTATTGTACAATATATCTGCATAACAACACATTCATGTACTATTAATATCTATCGCTATATTTATCATATTTACATCATTCTGGTTCATTATTATTATATTATTTGATCCTATACTCTCTCGTTAAACATTATTAATTGTACTATTGGTATAATATGATTTTATTATTATACTTACATAATGGCTACTATACATATGTTATATTCATATGTTTAACCATATAATTTGCACTATACTTATGTATATTTATATGTACATATATTGCACAATATCATATATACATAATGTACATATATGCACACCACATATATATATATATATATATATTGTACATATTGTCAACTTACATATTCATATATTATGTACTTATATGTCACCATATATATATTGTATTTTGTAATATTATAGGGCTACACACACAACACACCGGATGTATGATATAGGGTAACTATGGATAATAGGTTCTATGCAACACGTATAATTTTATATATACGGTTATTAATATACCTAGATTGTTTAGTTTTATTTTAAATATATGCATCTGCGCTTGGGGGTTACACACATATATAGTATATATTTTACAATACCTCGCACACACACATAGGCAGTATTAATAGTTTATACCTACGGGTGTAGGTTTTCATATATGCACATGGGAGGTATATCGGTAGTTATATAAGGTGTACATGTGTTCTCGTTATATGCACACACATATATATTCTATTGTGTTAATAATGTACAATCGATTGATTGTTAGCACACAAACACACTTACCATCTGATTTATATTATTATTTCTTTTACGTGTGTGTGTGTGTGTTGTACAATATAATGCACACACACACACACCACATTTACTATATTGATTCCTCTATTATTTATATGAGGTTATTTATATATATTATATATATGCACACACACACATATATTTATTATGTACATTATGGTCTTACATCACTATATCACAATATATTTAACCTATCACTATACATTCTTGTTTAGGGTTATTTTATAGGCTTATAATATTTATATTATCCCTGTACTATATACCGTATATATTATTTAGGTCTTTATATATTAATTATATTGTTCACATATAATTCTCCACACACATATTATCTATTATTTGCAGAATGGTATGTAATCAGTACACGTGAATGTTTTAGATCATGGATTTTATTGGTAGGTAGTGAATTAATATGTTCGCGGACGTTATACCGACTTTCGGTAACTTTGGAATTTTTATGGCATACCTTTTCTTTCAGAATACGGGGACGCTATTATGATCTTGTGGGTGCTTTTCTTGCTTAAATGGTGGACATATAGGTCGTTATTGATTTACTTTGTTTACGTTGTATGTGCGGTACTATCTATTTGTGTTGTTGTGCTGGCTGTGTTTGTGGTGTGTGTGTGTAGGTGCGCTGCGGCATTATATAACTATCCTGTGGTTATGTCTACCTTTCACCACATAGTCGGTAATGGTTTTGCTTTATTTGGTCTTCCCATATATTGGCTGTTGTGAGGAATTTCATTATTATGTTGTGAGGGAGTATTAATATTATATGGTTCTTAGTCGTTTTTGATTATACTTTTGTATGATTTAAGGTACACATATATTGGCTTGTATATTAGCACTATAGCCGTTTAAATATAGGTACACATATATCTATGTAATTATATTTATTTTGTTTTATTCATTCAGTTACGACATATTTTTTGTTTGTTATTATTGAGAGCTATTTATATAGGGTAATAAGGTCACATATATTTTGCTCACTAATATATATCTACATGATATACTATTATATAGGTACACATATATTGTTTGTTATAAGACTACATTTAATATAGGGTACAAGGCACCATCTATAAATTCAGTATAGAATGGTCACTAGAATGCCAACTGATTTATGATACTTGTACTATATCAGTATATGGTCTGATGTTGTATATTCTGCCATCACAATTAATTACTTTTTTGTACGTGTTAGTATATATATCTAGCCAGTTTCTTGCAGACAGCAATCACTCTTCTTTGTGTTTTTATTAGTACCTTAAATCAGAGTTACTCTAATTCTTATATCATATTTTATTATTTGCTATTATATATATTAATTAATATTATTATTCATCATAATATTATTATTCATATCTACTTTTTTATATTATTTTAAATTATATAAACAATATGCCCACACACAATATATATGTATATGCCCAACAACTCAATATAATGTATATTGCGCCCGCACCGTATACGAGAGCTGTATAGAGGCGTGGAGGGGGGGGAGACGGGGCGGAGGGATTTGCGGATTTATCGCTCTCTACGCTTTTGTCATTGTTTGAGCTTCGGGCATTATTAGGACCCACACATATATACAATATATATATAATTTGTCACTTATGCTCTACCACATCATATATATAATATTAATACACAACACACACACATCATATATATTTATATATATTATATATATATATTTCTATTTACTTTAATATTCGATATATATATTATCTACTCACACTCACATACATATAACTTATATATCACAATGGGATATGTATGTATATCCGTAGTCATCACGCACGCATATATATTATTACACACATCACATATGGGTATTTTTACAGGTTATCTGCACAGTTAACACGAGTCTTTTTATTCTTTTTTTATCTCTTTACTGCCCTTTTTCTGGTTTTTTGCACACACACACAACGACATCAATATATTAATATATACTAATATATATATATTATATATGTATATTTTATATTTATATATTACTTACACACATAAAATATATATTATACACATACATATATATAATTTAACACACACACGCATTATATATATACATACCACTAACAATTATATATTACTTCAACATTCAAAATATATAATATGTATATATATATATAGTTATATATATATATCTATATGTGGTATACTATATATATATTTATATATTATTGTATATACTTATATAATCAAGTTATATTGCATAGAGTTTTAGATGTTCTCGAAATAGTTTGTTCATATTAATCAATCTAACATACCAAACTTGCATAATATATAACTATTACCTATACTTAAATATTATATATCTATATATATTATGTATATGTGTGTGTGCGTGTGTGTGTGGTGTGTGTGTGTGTGTTGTGTTGTATGTGTCATCTCTTTGTCTATCATACTCTCCATATAAGTTTTTCAATATATTCTATTAAGTATGCTTATGTTCGGAAGTTATGTCCTATTATAATAAGTATTTTTTTTTCTGATCCTGGGATTATTACTTATTCACTTCTCTCTTCGTATTCTCACATTTTCTTATTTTTTCGTAATTATTACTTCTGGCTTTTTCTATCCTATTATCTATATATATATATTTATATCCTATATAATATAGATGACTAATAATATATATATATACACCTACATTTTCTCTCAGTATTCAGTTTTGGCATTTTCTTATCAATCTATTTAATCATCAATCTCCCGTATTCGCTTTTATTTTATTATTACTTAGGTATTGCTTATTCACTGCGCATTCGATTAGTATGTATGTCTCTGGACCGTTTTCTATGCATCCGTATTCTATCTATAGTCAATCTCTACTTTCTCTTCTCTCCTAATATATATTTATTATATTAGTTATTATTATATATATTTTCATATATATTATTTAAATTATTCATATACATTACATATATTATTTTTTATATTAATATATTTATAATATTAGGCACATCTTTCGGTCTCTCTCTCTCTGCTGCTATTATATTTGGGATTGGGAATATCATATGGTACGGTATACGGTGTACCCTAATTTTAGTTTTTTTTCTCCTTATTAGATTTACATATATAATTAGTGTATACTCGCAATTATATATATATTATTCGCTGTTCCTATTTTTGTCCGGGGTGGGCTCCCTACTAATCCTATCTATTCTATTTATTACATAATATTATTATTAATTTGTAATTACCTTATATATATATTGGACTCCTCTGCGCATCTATGTCGTGGCTTATCATTGCTATAGTGTGTGTTAGATTGTACATGAGTATGTTTATATATAGTTGGTTTAGTTATATCTTATTATATAATATAATATGTATTTTAGGTATATACCTATTATATATTTTAACTATTATTTAGTAAAGATTATAATATATACTATATAGTCTCGGTCCCTCCTCATTCCTATAAGGTATATTAGCAGGAAATATTTATAGGTTTATAATAATAATAATATATAATTTTGTTTTTGGATTTTCCTCGGTCCTCCTATCTATATATAATTATGCCTCAATATATTTTATATTACGATAATAATGGACGCATTACATTTGGTAATTATGTATTTCATAAGGCTTGAATCCTCGTTCTGCCTAATACATTACTATATATATTTTGTCTATCTACTCTAACTGATAGTTATTATATTAATTGTTCCTTTATTTTATATGCATTGATGGTTTAGCGTATTATAAATATATTCATAAATCTACTGATAGCTATGTAGATGATTCGATAGGATCGAGGCGTCCTCTCCTATTATCTATTTTTATCTATCTATTATCTATTCAATGTAGATCTATACATAATAGGCAGGTTGCTCTCTTTTATTAATTAGTAATAGTATAAATGGTCTACGTGTTAGGTCAGAGAAGGAGAGAGAGATATTCTCACCAGAGGTCTGATAAGTCTCCTCTCTGCATGAGCGG
>CM042141.1:135083595-135131095 GCA_023376005.1 Doryteuthis pealeii
ACCCTCGCAATATCATGCATCGGTCATCAAAAAAAAAAAAGACTTGAAAAATGACCGTTAGCAAAAACAGAACGCTGCTAGTCAAACGTTGGAATTAATCAAAAAATGCGCTGTCTATATTAAAAATAAAATGAATTTTATTTAAAAATAAAATGAATTTTATTTAAAAATAAAATGAATGCCACTGTTTATATGTTTACATTTTAGACTTTAAAAAAATCAGGTCTGACACTAAGGTTATCAATAAGGTGCGGCTTGAGGCACGATCTTGTTATTTATTTAAAAGGTGGTAGGAACCACCATCTCTCGCTCCTTCACACACGCGCACACACACACGTACACACACACACACACACACACACACACACACACACACACACACACACACATATATATATATATATATATATATATATATATATATATATATGTATGTGTGTGTGTGTGAAATAAAATGGAAATTAATCCGACAGTGTGAATATGATATGATGAAAAAACAAAGGATGTTTACAAATGCATGGGCTCATCAGGAGAGAATGTGCAAACCGTTTCGGGGCCTTCCTCTCGACGGTTTAAAAAGCAACACCGGCCCTACCTCACTGATATGAGGACCCTCGCAATATCATGCATCGACCGCACGTGGGTCGGTCATCAACAAAAATAAGACGGGAAAAATGACCGTTAGCAAAAACAGAACGCTGCTAGACAAACGTTGGAATTAATCAAAAAATGCGCTGTCTATATCAAAAATAAAATGAATTTTATTTAAAAATAAAATGAATTTTATTTAAAATTAAAATTAATTTTATTTAAAAATAAAATGAATTTTATTTAAAAATAAAATGAATTTTATTTTTAATTTTAAAAATAATCAGAAGCATTATAGTTATAAAATAAGACTCAAAAATGTCTGATGTAGAGTTATTTAAAAAGTGTAAATTTGTATAAAAAGTGTATATAATATATATATATATATATATATATATATATATATATATATATATATATATATATATTGGAGGATATGTGCTTAATTGAAGTCATACCTAATTTTGAAGTATGACTTCAATTAAGCACATATCCTCCAAAAATTGTCGGCTTAAAGCCATATAGAAATAAACACATTTTTTTTGTTTACTTAACCTCATATATATATATATATATATATATATATATATATATATATATATATATATATATATAGAGAGAGAGAGAGAGAGAGAGAGAGAGAGAGAGAGAGGGAGAGAGCCACAAACACGTGTTTCGACTTATCAAGGCTCTTCAGTGAGGCTAGACATTTTGTAAGCTACCTACAGCCGGAATTTAAATCCGATCGGTTGGGCCCGACACCTTAACCATTATGCTGTCATCACTTACAGAATGCGAAGGGGATTTTAACTGTTTTAATACACACCTCGCTTTGTGTGTAAAGGCCGTCATAGGGTGCTCCATCCCTAATATATAGGAGAGAGTCGCGTTTACGCTTGAGTTGGCGGCCGTCAGCGAAATCCACCCTAAGTGCTCAACCCTAGGAGGATGGGGAGCATATATATATATATATATATATATATATATATATATATATATATATATATATGTCTAATAAAAGAAAAACCTGCAATTTGTACATAAAAAGTAACCAAAAATTATAATCCCACCTTATTGCTTCTGTTATGTGTGTGTATGTGCAGGGTTATTGAACGTTTTCCTAGCAAGAAATTGTCAATTAAATTTATTATAAAAAATTTACAAGCTAGTAATATTCTAATTAGGTCCAAGGAAAATTCAGCTGGCACTAGTTATATATATATATATATATATATATATATATATATATATATATATATATATATATATATATATATATATATATATATATATATATATATATATATATATATATATATATAATAAAGGAAGGAAGAACTAAACTCCGTAATTCCATAATAAATTTATTTCGACCAAATTTGGGCCTATATAATTATCTAAGTTGATTTAAATTAGCTCCCCAAAATTCCGTCTCATCGGATGGTTCTCAGTTCACTTATGGACTTGCACATCACAAAAAAAAGAAAAAAGAAAAAAGTGCAAGTCCATAAGTGAACTGAGACCCATCTGATGAGACGGAATTTTGGGGAGCTAATTTAAATCAACTTAGATTTATATAGGCCCCAAATTTGGTCGAAATAAATCTATTATGGAATTACGAGTTCTTCCTTCCTTTATTGATAAATATTGCTCTGTATATAATCTAAAAAGTTTATTATACATTGAGCTCTCTTCAGTGTTTTAAAGATTCGCTGTATTTATACATACTGGATCATCAATATTAATACAGTGTATCTTTGAAATCACATACAGAATCATCCCTTACTACCAAGTTTTGGATAAATCTCTTTTATATATATATATATATATATATATATATATATATACACACACACACACACACACACACACACATATATATATATATATATATATATATATATATATATCCATATGAGTGTGTGTGTATGTAAGCGCGTGCCTGGAGGTATGTATGAGTGGTAGTTTGATACAATACCCTTTATGCTAGCTTCCTTATGTCGAAGTACAAGGTGTAGAGGTGATCCCCAAGTATTGATAGAAGAATACTTTTTTCATAAAAATCAAATAAGGCAAGTGTTTTTTGTGATCATTTTTGCTGCTGATTACGATTCTGATGAGAGCATTGACCTAGGATGTTATTTTAGGTTGGTTCCGTCACGATTTTCAAAATGGTGTCTGGAAATCTTCTTTGTTTTTTGTTAATGAAAAAGCCAATATATGGTTTAATAGTGGTGTAATATGTCTAATCATAGTTTTTCATAGTCGCAGAATATGTAAATACATTCATTTTATTAATTTAAACAGCTCTAATTTTTTTATCGTGTAAAAAAAAATGAAAATTATAATAAAATTAGTGACGTTTTTGTCCAGAGATAACCCCAATTACACATGAAGTTTGCAATAGTTAACTTCCACACATTAAGAATGTTCCATATAAGTTCGTCACTTCATTCACAAATTTGCCCTGATTTGGTTATCAAATTTACCAAACTGGGATTCACATCCTAAGTTTGTAAGAGATGCATACTGTTGTGCTTCTCTGTCAGCATTATCATCTTGCTATAAATGTTTTAGCTCCAAAATTTCCTTAACAACATCAATAACTTTCACCATTACTGCAGCTTCCAGCTGTTCAATCTCATTTGGTTCACCCTCTTGTTTTACATCTTTTAATTCCTTCAGAACAATCAATTTGGGCCCAAAGAAAACGCTCACCCCAGTCCAGTTCCTGTCAAGTGGCACATCACTGGTGGCTATTTCATCAATCCCTAGAAAGTGCATCAGAGGGAATATGATGATGTATCCCATCGTTTTGTAGATTTATGGGCACAGGACAAACCGCTAAATCTGAATGTATGTAGAAATGGCAAGCACTAACTTGTTGCTGTTGATATCAACCATGTCATCAAAGAAAACTTGTATATGCTCCTGTTGTGCCACAAATAACTGTTTGATACAAAGCTTTTGAATCCATCATGTTGAACATTGTTTCTTTACATCTATAATCATTGTATAATAAAAGTGTGCTGCATGACTGGCGGAAATTAATTTAGCAATAGGAATAAGTGCAATAAACAGAAGTTTCAAGGGATCTGAAAGCTTTCTCACCACAGTGCTCAATTGAAGAATAATTAAAATTCCAATTACCGCCGAACTGGGAAGACAAGGCGACAAACGGTTGTAACTGAAATACACATGTCACAAAGTCTACTGCAGAATGACAGGATATGTATAAGACTCCACAATGTCATTCAAATCAAGCAGTCAAGGAGCCAATCAGAACTCAAGGAATGGAATGACCCAAATTCATGAATGGGTCATTCTTGATTTCTATATATACCAACTGTCTTGGACACTGCTTAAGTTGTACTTAGTTAGCTGCTGTTATTCAAACCAACACTAGACTTACTGACTTACTGACTTCAATAACACTTTTTGGATCTCAAAACTCTGCTCAGTGCCTTTATAGATTTTGTCTATGGGACGGTCGACACACAATATGATATGAGCACATTTTAGTTGCTTATGATCTTTTTCCACGTTATCAAGCAAGACTTTGCAGTTAGTTGCTTAATCAGGCATCCAAAATTCAATTTGACTTTTAAGGTCATCAACAGAGCAATTAACAAGTACTGGTTTAGTTTGTAATCATAGGTTTTTGCCCTGTCTTCCCTTGAGTGGCTTAGATTCTCACCATATCCAGTTATCAGTGACGTACTCACACTAGAATTTTTAAAAATTTCTATATGGTCCTTTTTTGACATCGTAGTGACGATGGACAGCCGCCTTTGTTGTGTCATTGTTGAAATAACTTCGACCAGCTTGTTGCACAATTGTTGTGCAACATATTCCAGATTCAGGTAGGATGCATCTATCAGATAACTCATGATATTTCGACAACTGGGGAGCATATAGATCAGACCTCTATGAATATCAAGGCCATAAATATCAAATTCTTCATTCCTACTGTCACTAAAACAGTTTGTGATCTGATTCACAGCTTACATTTATGTCATCATGAATAAATGTCAACCATTAACCAAATATCATATGGGCTACATTGGCAAATATTCTGCAAACTTCATTTGGTGAAGCTGTGAATTCTGACAGAAACTGGACCAAAAGACGAATTAAATGCTCATTGAATGATTTGTATCCATTTTTAACCTTCACATCCATGGAATGTAAGAGCACAATCGGTGGCGGGGACATTTTTGCCAACCTGTGGAGAACAAAGTTTTCTATCCGAAAATACAGTTCTTTTTTTATGAAGGTTGATCACTGTTCTGTAAATTACATCTACTTTCACAGTTTTCATCAAAAACGGATACCAAGGCATCTTTCATCATCAATTGATCTAGTTATTACTGTTCTTTTTTCTTTTCTTCTATTGTAAGACCCTTCTTCTTTACAGAACATTCTCGACACCTCATTCTCATCTTCATTCTCATCCAAACTTTAGGTGCTATGTTGGGGCAAACTACTTTGTAAACTCTGAAACATTTCTCTTCATAAATGCCCGATTGTCAGGTGTCATTTTGACACTCAAGTCCTTTTCCTTTGGATGGATCCTTATCACAAATAGCATATGCATATTAAGTAAGAGTTGCATTGAATTCCAATAGCTTTTGGATTTAGCACTGCTGTTTTAAGCTTTCTGTAAAACATTGAACCATTCATAATCATCTTTCACTCTAGTAGCAATTGCTTTTTCATTTAGTGGGTACACATTTTTGTCTATCCAGTCAGGCCATAGTTCATTTGCAATAACATTACTGGCTGGCTCCCTGCTCAATGAGTGTTTCCCTTTCTGTCATTTACACAAATCCAGCATACACCACAGAGTCAGGATATAATTTTCATGTAGGTTTGAATGTCTTGAACGTCTATGTAAAACCAAAACCTTCTTTCATGCGGTCACTTCTTGATTTTCTTTCTGTCATTTTAGACTTGGTTACTACTTTAAAGAACTAGATCACGTTCATTGTATGACTCTGGCGATGTGATATCTGACTTCCTCATACATGAACAGATATAAATGATATTAAAATAACTATTTGTAATTTACGATCCTTCAGTACAAAATAGCATTAAAAGCTGGACAATTGAATAATTTTCACTTAGAATACCTAATAAAAATAAAAGTTAGTTAATTCACTAAAATAAATATATTTTCAGATTCTGTGACCCAGAAAACCCATAATAAGACATATTACACCATTGTACCTCAAAGAATTGTTAATTTTATTTGAAGAAATAACGTTTTACAGCCGCCATTTTGAAAATCATCTCTGAACCAACCTTAAATGACGTCATATCCCCCCTAAAACATTGGATTCGTAATCAACAGCAAAAAAGGTCATAGAAAACACTCGTCCCAAAAATTCAACCTCCATTTGCCCACCCTAGTATTGATCTCAATCGGATTCAATGATCGACTTTGGTGGGATTATTGTCTCATCTTACAGTGGGTGCGAGTTTTGTTAGGTTAAAGGATTTAATATTGCTGAGGAATATATATATATATATATATATATATATATATATATATAATTATTATTCACTCAAATACTGGTGCAACTCAATCATTTTAAACATTTTAAATGTAATTTCTACACACGAATTCTTTGTTTATATATATATATATATATATATATATATATATATGAAAATGTAAAGACAAGCTTCCCCCCCACAATCATACATAAACAATCATACAAACAATCATACATACACACATAAGCACACATGTATATATATATATATATATTATATATATATAATTATGAGCGTACGGCCTCTATTCTTGTGTATTTATGTATATGCTATATGCGTGTATACACACACACACACACACATAATCCTTACAGCAAAAAATATGAAGATCAAAGATTTAAGAAATGCAGTCTTTAAGATTAAGCTGATCCACAGTGTAACATAGACACAAACACATTCACCCCCGAACTTTCATTCACAAACACATCCTCATATATATATATATATATATATATATATATATATATATATATATATATATATATATTGGGAATGAAAGGAGAACTAACATGTGCTTTAACCCTTTAAAGTAGACCAGATTTGAAATCTAAAATCAAGCATGGTTTCGGAGCAGAAATATCATCACAACAATCTAAGGCTGTATTCACTTTCAGTTATCGTGTGGGAGTAGCAAATCCATTCAGATGCAGCTTTTGCCAAACGTTGGATCCATTGAATATGTTTTAACATTTAAAAAGAAAAAAAACACAAATATTCCAAATTTAGATCCTCCTTTGCTATTGCTACTTTTATATTGAAATCTCTTATATATAACTTCCAATAATCCTTTCCTGAATGGAGGTTCACATATGTGTATGGGGTCTACGCTACAAATCACGTGGATATGAATCACATCGATATATATATATATATAATGTAGAATAATCATACTAGTTCCAATTACCGTCGAATTGGTAAGACAAGACAGCAAGCAGTCCTAACTTAATATGAACCTGATTTGCTGCAAAGACTACTGCAAAATGGCAGGTTATTTATGAAGCCTCAGAACATCATAGAAACCAAGCAGCCAATCAGGACTCAAAGAATGGAATCACACAAATGCATGAGTGGACTATTCTGAATTCCCATAAGTACCAGTTGTATTGACACTGGTTCAGTTGTGCTTGGCCAGTTGCAATAGTAGACTAACTGACTTCAATAATACACACACACACACACACACATATATATATATATATATATATATGTGTGTGTGTGTGTGTGTGTGTGTGTGTGAGTGTGTGTGTGCGTGTGTATACAAGGTGTCAAAAAAGTATCAATATTTTTTGTACTTTTTGACACACCTTGTATTCTGAAAAAATTAACGTTCTATTCATTGTTCATTTCTATCATGGTAAATAAAAATTCAAAGTCGATACTTTTTATGACACATCTTGTATATTATATAATTGCTCTTATCATCAGCGAGATCTTATATACTGTTTTTCATTAAAGCATTTACAAAAGTATTATCTAGTTGTAGAATAGGCTGAGGAGTAAAAACCCTTACCCCCAATGGGGCTCATTTATGGGTGGTAACTAGTAATTCTTAAGGACGGATTCCTGGTGTCCCAGCAAATTATGACCTGCAACGATCTACTCTGGCCATTACCTAGGCTATACAGGCAGTCGGGGAGGCGGCCTCCGATGAATCGGCTAGTCACATCAAGCCCTAGCACCTATATGATTGTCCTAAACCTATTAATTTTATGGAAAACCTAAAACCTTTTTTATCTCATGTGTTCGAAGTGCTTAACGTCATTTGGTAAAACGTTAAACTGCATCTAATGGGGAAGTTTCAATTCTAGAGTTCTGGGGACCGTGAATTAAGCCTTGATCACCATGACCTACAGGTCCCCTCGGATCCAGAGGCCTACTACCTACCAGGGTCCCATTTATGGGGTAAATAGAAAAAATGTTTAAAATATATTTTAAAAATTGAGATTACATTTAAAAAATGAATACCCATTAAGAATGAATAAAACACAAATGGGTGGATCTGTTACTAATGACATTGAAGGGGTAATCCACAATCCACACCGGATGCAGGTTAGTGTCATATCAAGGATACATAACCTGTAAAAGTTATCTGATCATAAACAGTGAAATGAAGCGCGTGGTGTAATGGTTAAAGTCATGGGAAATGGACTCGTCGCCCCGCGTTCAAATCCTGGATGTGGTAATTGCATTTCACTTTGCGCTAATACCCTTGGGAAAGGTATGAATCCTACTCTTCCTCCAGCTATGGATAAATAGTAGGGCAGACTGGGCTCTTTAACCGTGGCTAGGCAACCAGTCTAGGAGAAGGAAAACTCTGAATTCAAACCTGTTGAACTCCGCCTAAGAAATTGACCATGTGTTCCATCCTGCTCATGCGGAAGGGTTTGGTAAAATATATAAACAGTGAAATGAAAAAAATCTCTTCCCGTAGATTGAATAAATAGTTTAGTTTAACATTCCCCAATGCTTAGCGACTGCAAGAGAAGACGGGAGTGTACAACAGTTTAAACGTTTTAAATATAATAACAATAAAGATGGGGAGTCTCGTACATCAACGTATAATCATAATAATTCTTTATCTCACAAATTCAGGCAAAACAGTTTTAATGGCTTTTTCTGTTTCTTCTTTTTTTCTTTTTTTCTTCTTTTACTTCTTCTCTAAGATCGTTCTTATCTATTAATTTTTCCCTCACATTTTAGTCTCCTAATTATTTCATTTTACATTTTACTCCCTGTCCAAGAATAACTCACTCACGTATATTCTTTTCATTCATCCATTTGCGTATTTTTGTTCTTTCTTTTCTAACTTCTTGATCAGAACAGTTTTTTTTATACTTAAAATTAAAATGACAATATGTGTAAACGCATATACGTATGGAAGGGGGAAATTTATAATTCCAATATTTAATTTTTTTCTAAATTTTTTAGTTGAGGCTTGATAATTTGTATTATTTTTATTTTTCCGACTGGTGTCCTCATCTTTATTGAGATATACACAACGATTTGGAGGATGTACCATCTGATCTTCTTCAGGTGTTTCTTGTCGAAATCGGAAATTCTCTCAAACTCTGGAACCGTCTCTTCAAACTCTGGAACCTTCTTTTACCTAGTCATGGTTATCTGAATGAGAACAGTCTACCCCTGTGGATTGACAAAAGTATTCAGTTCGAGGTTCCATGAAGGCTCCCGATTACGACCTCCTCTCATACTAGTAAAGTTGACGGAGTAGCTTATTGTCGGTATCAGCTGGACAACGAGGAAGTCTCTCCCGTTTTGGCAACTACTAGACGAGGGAGATTGTTTTTTCGTCTGAGGTGAAGCGCCACACCTACCGTCAGTTCTCAACTTTACTGCACAGATCAGATTACCCAATCTGTGCCACTCATACACTTGAAGGGGACTGGTATCGAAATTAGAACCTTCCGATTCCAAGGCTTAGTTCGTTTCTCTATTTCATGAACCTCATGCATCGAAATACGAGTCCATCATATATATTATATATATATATATATATATATATATATATATATATATATATATATATATATACGTGTGTGTGTGTGTGTGTATGCATATTGCTAATATGAATTGATTGTCACTCAATAATTCTAGATATATTTAGTTTAAAAACGCTTAGAATTCTGGATAATGTATTGTATGAACTGGAAGCCGAAAGGTGAGTTTCCTGTCATTATTCTAGAGGTAAGATAATAATTGCATTCTGTGACCTCACGTGCACAGATTATATATATATATATATATATATATAATATATATATATATATATATGATTTAATTAATCATGACAAGCAAATTCGGCGAATACCATGTGCGACGTGAGGAACACTGTACAGCTGTTTCGACCTAATTTTGGTCTCATCAGCAGTGTATACCTACGATCTCCCCCCGACAGAGATCGGACCGGCGAACCAAGGACGCAAAGTCAGAGACTCTACCCCTAGGCCAACCGGACACGCCACACATGAAACTCGTCAAATCAACTTGTCAATCATAAGTGCGCAACTACTATAACATGATGTGACTTTTTCCTATATATATATAATAGATATATAGATAGATATTTGCTATATTTATTCATTAATGAACAAACCTCCCAGTGTTTTGCTTATAGTGGTGAAGGCTTGTGTTTTACCATCCGCACTTTTTGTTCAATCGATCGGAAAGAATTGGTGCACAAGGAATGTCACAAACCCAATCAACGACTGACCTCAAATTTTTCTGGTAAGAGTTTTCCATCTCCTAGATCAGTTGTGTTAAATAACACTGAAAGGTCTTATCTACTCTGGTAGGTTTAATGCGCTCCTGGGTACAAAGTCAGATATATCTACAACCTCATGAAGGAGGCTTGCTATGCGCTTGGATTCCAACCCATCTACGTCTATGTCCCCGCATCTACATGCTAGATGATCATTGAATGAAAAGCTTCCTCTACTCTTTGACAGGTTTTGTTTTGCGTCCTACTGGGTGTCTAGCCACCCTCCTCGCCAGACAAAGTATATATATATAAGTCATCTACAGACACGTTTTTTTTCGACATTTACGTCTCATCAATGCGGCTAGACTTTTTTAACAGCTTCCTCTAGTCGGGAGCAAAACCCGACAGAATGTTTGTCAGTCAAGCTCCTTACCCTTACGGCCGCCAGAGACAGTCAGGGTCAAACAATTAATTGATACATACTTACAGGATGTATGTTTTTACAATCCCCAGAGAAATCAAGTCTGTAAACAACAGGCGAATAAATGCCTTATGCTAAACAGTGAAAGTTCAACTAATGTTTCCCCTAATGTGCTGTACCAGGAAAATTGAGAGCATATATATAATATATTATATATATATATATATATATATATTATTTGGTAAAGAAAAAGGCTTCTTCAATGATATTGAACATCGAGCTCTTAACTTGAACCTGGACAACTCTGTCATACCACTGTTGGAAGAAAGGTCCAAATCAGAATCATCCGAATACCAACTTACCTGGTAAATCATCTACTGTTATATATATATTATATATATATATATATATATAATATATATTATTATTATTATTATTATTATAATGGAGATTGTCTGTCTGTAACCGAAACTATATTACTATACAAGTCACAATTCCCTTATAGTTATTTACATCACATTCTCCATGATTTTATTTTATTTAAACCTCAATTCTTAATAAAATTGTTTTACATCATTAAGACTGTTGACCATATCTACATACTAACAACATGCAATTGTATTTATATATACAACAAAATAGCGGTTTACAGTGTGAATGGGAAGGCTAATTTGCATATTGATCCTACAAATTTGATTTTAATAAATATATACTTAGTATTATTGATTTCTAATTGTTTGGTTTTATCTTAATGGACATGCGCAAAAATCTCGGGAATAAATCTTAAAAGAAATCCATTGACAAGAAGAAATAACTGCAATATTATCCTTTACTTCCTATTTTAACTAAATAGTTAAATTAGGAAAATTTACCAATGAAAGACGGGAGTAATGGAAAATGATGGAAGAGTTAGTTTCAAAGTTGTTCTATTTTTCGATTATACCCCTCCGTTCAAATCTTTTTTATCTGCATTCTTATTCAGTTTCATTAGCCTTTCTTATTTAACATGATAACTTATTATATTAAACTTAAATCTTGCACCGGGAGGGTGCATATATTTGCTAGTATATATCATACATTCTAAGCACAGATCCTCTCGATACAAATGATGCCTAATGTTTCTTCTTTTGCGTGGTCTCTAAAGTAAGTTTTCATATTATTTCTTATCTTGTTATCTGTGATTCTTGGGAAAAGTATTTTCACAGTTGGTTTGTTATCATCCCCAACACTTTTCATGTGTCTGTTGTCAGCACGTGGTACGCAATGACAAGTTGTAGCATCTCTCTGCGTGCTGCGTTCGCTCACGCTATTTAGCTTCGACATAGATTTTCATTTGAGAACGAATTGTTTGCATTCCGACACCTGCTTGGTGAACAGCGATGATCGTTCTTGCATCTTCTCAAGCTGAGATGCATTCATAAAATGTCGAAATTCTATGAAGATTTTAGTCTCAAAGACAGAATGGAACCGAAAGTTTCTTGTAGCCCCTGGACTTAGATAGATCAATAGACAGATATTTTATATCTATCTATCCAAACCTGTCCCTATCTCATTCTGTTCATATCTCTCTCCCCCCCCCTCTCTCTCTCTATCTATCTATCTATCTATCTATATATATATATATATATATATATATATATATATATATATATATATATATCCTATCTATTTTTATTCCTCTTCATATCATTCTATCTAACCTATCTATTTTATCTTGTTTATATCATTCTTCTATAATACTATCTATTTCATATTGTTTATATCATTCTATCTATCTATCCTATCTATTTCATCATGTTCATATAAATCTCTATCTATTTCATCCCTATCTATATTTCATTGTTCATATCATTCTATCTATCCCACTATTTCATCTGTTCATATCATTCTATCTATTCTATCTATTTCATGCTGTTCATATCAATCTATCTATTCCTATCTATTTCATCCTGTTCATATCATTCTATCTATTCTATTATTTCATGCGTTCATATCAATCTATCTATTCCTATCTATTTCATGCTTTTCATATTAATCTATCTATCCTATCTATTCATCCTTTCATATCTTCTATCTATTATCTTCATCTTTTCATATCAATCTATCTATCGCTATCTATTTATCCTGTTCTATCAATCTATCTATCCCTATCTATTTCATCTTTTCATATCAATCTATCTATCTATCTATTCATCCTGTTCATATCAATCTATCTATCTATCTATCTATTTCATTCTGTTATATCAATCTATCTATCTATCTATCGCTATCTATTTTATCCTGTTCATATCAATCTATCTATCCTATCTATTTCATCCTTTTCATATCAATCTATCTATTTATCTAATTTTATCCTGTTCATATCAATCTATCTATTCCTATCTATTTCATCCTATCATAATCTCTATATATCTATTCCTATCTATTTATCCTGTTCATATCAATCTATCATCCTTATCTATTTCATCCTGTTCATATCAATCTATCTATCTATCCCTATCTATTTCATCCTGTTCATTCAATCTATCAATCCTATCTATTTCATCCTGTTCATATCAAATCTATCTATCTATCCTATCTATTTCATCCTGTTCATATCAATCTATCTATATATCTATCTATTTCATCTGTTTCATTCAATCTATCATCCTTATCTATTTCATCCTGTTCATATAATCTATCTATCCCTATCTATTTCATCCTCATATCATCTCTATCTATCACCTATTATTTCATCCGTTCATATAATCTATCTATTCTATCCTATCTATTCTCTGTTCATTCAATCTATCTATCTTCTATCCCTATCTATTTCATCCTGTTCTATCATATCTATCTATTATATCCTATCTATTTTCATCCTGTTCATATCAGTCTATCTATATATCCATCCTAATTCATCTTGTTTCATATCAATCTTTAATCTATTCCTATCTATTTCATCCTGTTCATATTCTATCGTATCTATATTTTCCTTCATTATCTTTTCATATCATGTCTATCTATCTATCCCTATCTATTTCATCTATCCATATCAATCATCTAATCTATCTATCTATCCTACTCATTCTTCATATCATTCTCTATTCTACATATCATCTATCAACTCTTATCTATTTCATCTGTTCATATCAAAATGAAGATGTTATGAGTGTAAATGTATGTGAATATGATGTTATTAACCGTTAATTTTTATATGCGCGTTTGGTACGAACATAAACATTACTTAACAGTGTCCTGAAGCATGGTAACATAACGAATGCTTATGTATGACACACAAATTGTAACCCTAATCATAACATCCTGTGTTGTTATATTTTTAAATATTCTTCTCTATTGTGCGGATTAATTTCCTCACGTATTTCCAGATAAAATAAATATGAGGGCAATAGTCCGAATAATCCAAATACTAAAATTACATTTTTTCATTGTTAGTTGCCTGTAGGGTTTTGAAATATATCCCGTTAAATTGAGACGAAACTGTTGGAAGGCAATATATACAGATTCTCTGTGGACTTACTAAATATAATTAAATAATAAGTACTATATATTCTCTTCATTTATGTACATATATTTACGCGAAGAACTGACCAATAAGGTTCGATAGATATATTATTCTGGCAGTATTACAATAGTCAATGTTACTGACACCAATACTGAATATTTAGTGAATACGAATAATATAAAGGAAAGTCCGGGAGATCTTATACAAAAACAAAATAAAATATGCCCTGTCGGTGGGATTTCATAAATTCCTGATAGAATTCTGTAGAAGGGTTAAGACCAACATAAAGGCGTGCATGGATATCTACTAAAGTGATGCTTTACGATTCTAGTCCTTATTTTGGACGTTTAGTTCACCTGTAGGTTAATCCAATGGTAGAAAATGGTGTAAGGTTTTCAATAATACACATCATGCAAGCAGAGGTCTGTTGTTATTACTTTGAAATCCTAGGGTAGAAAATGGTGTGTTCAGTACTACTCTAGAAGCAGAAATCTGTTGTATTCTCTGTAATTTCTCACTTGTAGGTCTTGGTTGTTCAGAAAGTTCAATTTGCAATCGATTTCAGGCAATACCAGGACTTTAATGCGTTCTATACTCGATTTGATTGGCTTTCTTATCGAATCAATGTTGCTGAGTTTGGAAAGTTCATATATGAGTGGGAATTTGACTGGTTTTCTTTGATGTTTTTGATCTTGCCAATCTACTCTTACTGGAGGTGGGCAGGATTAGGGGTAGGAAAGGGCATTTGTTGGTGTTTTTTGTGATGTGGTTGCTATTTGGAATGAGAGGATTAGTTGAAGTATTTTATGTCATTAGAAATTTACTATATCTGAGTTAAACTGTGTGTGTGAATTAAAATGAAGTAATCTTGTTTCCTTTTTGTTTTGCACTTTTCGTTGATAGATCAGTTGTGATCTCATCAGGAAATGCTTCCTACAAGTGTATATTGCGAACCTTCGTCGAATTTGTCTTTCCTACTTCATGGCTGTTTTTGTTTGTTTTTTACCAAGGTTAGATTGGGCATGTGTCTTTAGTGTACTCTCTGTGACCATAATCATGTTATCTCCATCTTCTCTTCATTCCCCTCTCCACCATTTTTACAATTCCATTAATGCGTGGTCTTTCTCTTCATCAGGTAGTTTTTTTTCCCTTCGTCATCCATTATTATTACTAGCAGAATATGCGTCTCCGTAAGTTTAAAGTTTTGATTAATGAAAAATTAAACTGAGTGACTACGAAATATAACAAGTAAGCCTATGAAAGATTTATACTTTTTAATTAAATCATTTGGATTTCTTAAAAAAACAGTTAATCGGATTGATTGTATACGCTGGAGAATAAACAATATTNATATATATTATATATATATATATATATATATATATTGGAGGATATGTGCTTAATTGAAGCCATACCTAATTTTGAAGTATGACTTCAATTAGCACATATCCTCCAAAAATTGTCGGCTTAAAGCCATATAGAAATAAACACGTTTGTTTACTTAACCTCGTATATATATATATATATATATATATATATATATATATATATAGAGAGAGAGAGAGAGAGAGAGAGAGAGAGGGGGGGGAGAGAGAGCCACAGACACGTGTTTCAACTTATCAAGTCTCTTCAGTGTTGCTAGACATTTTGTAAACTACCTACAGCCGGAATTTAAATCCGATCGGTTGGGACCGACACCTTAACCATTATGCTGTCATCACTTACAGAATGCGAAGGGGATTTTAACTGTTTTAATACACACATCGCTTTGTGTGTAAAGGCCGTCATAGGGTGCTCCATCCCTAATATATAGGAGAGCGTCGCGTTTACGCTTGAGTTGGCGGCCGTCAGCGAAATCCACCCCTGAGTGCTCAACCCTCGGTGGATGGGGAGCATATATATATATATATTATATATATATATATATATATATATATATATATATATATATATATATATATATATATCTGTGTGTCTAATAAAAGAAAAACCTGCAATTTGTACATAAAAAGTAACCTAAAATTATAATCCCCCTTATTCCTTCTGTTATGTGTGCGTATGTGCAGGGTTATTGAACGTTTTCCTAGCAAGAAATTGTCAATTAAATTTATTAAAACAAATTCACAAGGTAATAGTATTTAATTAGGTACGAGGAAATTTCAGCTGGCACTAGTGATTATATATATATATATATATATATATATATATATATATTATATATATATATATATATATATATATATTTTAAAATAAGTATTTTGGCAGCATTGTTTCTTTTATACAAGTTTTGTTGAACTGTATAGACAATTCCTGTCGGACAAGTTTTTCGTTGATCCGTTCCAATTTTCGGGCCATCGTTCTGGTGTCGGGGTGTAACTGGTATAACAGTCCCCCACCACCAGAAAGATGGCCCGAAAATTGAACCGGATCAACGAAAAACTTGTCCGACAGGAATTGTCTGTACAGTTCAATAAAACTTGTATATATATATATATATATATATATATATATTCGTATGAGTGTGTGTGTATGTAAGCTCGTGCATGGAGTCATGTATGAGTGGTAGTTTGATACAATACCCTTTTGTTAGCTTCCTTATGTCGAAGTACAAGGTGTAGAAGTGGTCCCCAAGTATTGATAGATGAATACTTTTTTCATAAAAATCAAATAAGGCAAGTGTTTTTTGTGGCCATTTTTGCTGCTGATTACGATTCTGATGAGAGCATTGACCTAGGATGTTATTTTCAAAGTGGTGGCTTGAAATCTTCATTTTTATTAATGAAAAAGCCAATATATTTGTTTAATAGTGGTGTAATATGTCTAATCATAGTTTTTCATAGTCGCAGAATATGTAAATACATTCATTTTATTAATTTAAACAGCTCTAATTTCTTTATCGTGTAAAAAAATGAAAATAATAATAAAATTAGTGACGTTTTTGTCCAGAGATATCCCCAATTACACATGAAGTTTGCAATAGTTAACTTCCACACATAAGAAGGTTCAGTATAAGTTCGTCACTTCATTCACAAATTTGCACTGATTTGGTTATCAAATTTACCAAACTGGGATTCACATCTTAAGTTTGTAAGAGATGTATACTGTTGTACCTCTCTGTCAGTATTATCATCTGGCTATAAATGTTTTAGCTCCAGAATTCGCTTCTTAACAACATCAATATCTTTCCCCATTACTGCAGCTTCCAGCTGTTCAATCTCATTTAGTTCACCCTCTTGTTCTACATCTTTTAATTCCTTGAGAACAATCAATTTGGGTCAAAAGAAAACGTTCTCTCCAGTCCAGTTTCTGTCAAGTGGCATATCACTGGTGGCTATTTCATCAATCCCTAGAAAGTACATCAGAGGGAATATGTATGATCGTTTTGTAGATTTATGGGCACAGGACAAACCACTCATTCTGAATGTATGTAGAAATGGCAAGCACTAACTTGTTGCTGTTGATATCAACCATGTCATCAAAGAAAACTTGTATATGCTCCTGTTGAGCCACAAATAACTGTTTGATACAAATCTTTTGAATCCATCATTTTGAACATTGTTTCTTTACATCTATAATCATTGTATAATGAAATTGTGCTGCAAGACTTGCGGAAATTAATTTAGCAATAACAATAAGTGCAATAAACAGAAGTTTCAAGGGATCTGAAAGCTTTCTCATCACAGTGATCAATTGAAGAATAATTAAAGTTCCAATTACCGTCGAACTGGGAAGACAAGGCAACAAATGGTTGTAAATGAAATACAAACCCGAATGTCACAATGTCTACTGCAGAATGACAGGATATATATAAGACTCCACAATGTCATTCAAATCAAGCAGTCAAGCAGCCAATCAGAACTCAAGGAATGGAATGACTCAAATCACCCAAATTCATGAAGGGGTCATTCTTGATTTCTATATATACCAACTGTCTTGAACACTGCTTAAGTTGAACTTAGTTCGCTGTTGTTATTCAAGCCAACACTAGACTTACTGACTTACTGACTTCAATAACACTTTTTGGATCCCAAAACTCTGCTCAGTGCCTTTATAGATTTTGTCTATAGGACGGTCGACACACAATATGATATGAGCGCATTTTAGTTGCTTATCATGATCTTTTCCCAGTTTATCAAGCAAGACTTTGCAGTTAGTTGCTTAATCAGGCATCCAAAATTCAATTTAACTTTTAAGGTCATCAACAGAGCAATTAACAAGTACTGGTTTAGTTTGTAATCATAGGTTTTTGCCCTGTCCTCCCTTGAGTGGCTTAGATTCTCACCCTATCCTGTTATCAATGACGTACTCACACTAGACTTTTAAAAAAATTCTATATGGTCCCTTTTGACATCGTAGTGACGATGGACAGCCGCCTTTGTTGTGTCATTGTTGAAATGACCTCGCCCAGCTTGTTGCACAATTGTTGTGTAACATATTCAAGATTCAGGTAGGATGTATCTATCAGATAACTCATGATTTTTCGATCACTGGGGAGCATATAGATCAGACCTCTATGAATATCAAGGCCATAAATATCAAATTCTTCATTCCGACTATCACTACTACAGTTTGTGATCTGATTCACTGCTTACATTTATGTCATCATGAATAAATGTCAACCATTAACCAAATATCATATGGGCTACATTGGCAAATATTCTGCAAACTTCATTTGGTGAATCTGTGAATTCTGACAGAAACTGAACCAAAAAACGAATTAAATGCTCATTGAATGATTTGTATCCATTTTTAACCTTCACATCCAGGGAATGTAAGAGCACAATCGGTGGCGGGGACATTTTTGCCAACCTGTGGAGAACAAAGTTTTCTATCCGAAAATACAGTTCATTTTTATGAAGGTTGATCACTGTTCTGTAAATTACATCTACTTTCACAGTTTTAATCAAAAACGGATACCAAGGCATCTTTCATCATCAATTGATCTAGTTATTACTGTTCTTTTTTCTTTTCTTCTATTGTAAGACCCTTCTTCTTTACAGAACATTCTCGACACCTCATTCTCATCTCCATTCTTATCCAAACTTTAGGTGCTGTGTTGGGTCAAACTACTTTGTAAACTCTGAAACATTTCTCTTCATAAATGCCCGATTGTCAGGGGTCATTTTGACACTCAAAGCCCTTTTCCTTTGAATGGATCCTTATCACAAATAGCATACGCATATTAAGTAAGAGTTGCATTGAATTCCAATAGCTTTTGGATTTAGCATTGCTGTTTTAAGCTTTTAATCTTTCTGTAAAACATTGAACCATTCATAATCATCTTTCACTCTAGTAGCAACTGCTTTTTCATTTAGTGGGTACACATTTTTGTCTATCCATTCAGGCCATAGTTCATTTGCAATAACATTACTGGCTGGATCCTTGCTCAATGAGTGTTTTCCCTTCTGTCATTTACACAAATACAGCATACACCACAGAGCCAGGAGATCATTTTCATGTAGGTTTGAATTCCTTCGTGTATGTAGAACACACATTTTCCTTTATGCTTTCACTTCTTGATTTTATTTCTGTCATTTTAGACTTGGTTACTATTTTAGGGAACTAGATCACGTTCATTGTATGACTCTAGCTATGTGATATCTGACTTCCTCATACATGAACAGATATAAATGAGATATTAAAATTACTATTTGTAATTTACGATCCTCCAGTACAAAATAGCATAAAAAGCTGGACATAATTGAATCATTTTCACTTAGAATACCTAATAAAAATAAAAGTTAAATCACTAAAATGAATATATTTTCAGATTATGTGACCCAGAAAACAAATAATTAGACATATTAAACCACTGTAACTCCTAAATTGTTAATTTTATTTGAAAAAAATAGCGGTTCCAGACGCCATTTTGAAAATCATCACGGAACCAACCTTAAATGACGTCATATCCCCCTAAAACATTGGATTCGTAATCAACAGCAAAAAAGGTCATAGAAAACACTCGTCCCAAAAATTCAACCTCCATTTGCCCACCCTAGTATTGATCCCAATCGGATTCAATGATCGACTTTGGTGGGATTATTGTCTCATCTTACAGTGGGTGCGAGTTTTGATAGGTTAAAGGATTTAATATTGCTGAGGATATATATATATATATATATATATATATATATATATATATATATATATATATATATATTCACTCAAATACTGGTGCAACTCAATCATTTTAAACATTTTAAATGTAATTTCTACACACGAATTCTTTTGTTTATATATATATATATATATATATATATATATATAATATATAATATATATATATATATATGAAAATGTAAAGACAAGCTTCCCCCCCACAATCATACATAAACATCATACATAAACAATCATACATACACACATAAGCCACATGTATATATATATATATAATATATATATATATTATATATATATAATATATATATAATTATGAGCGTACGGCCTCTATTCTTGTGATTTATGTATATGCTATATGCTGTATACACACACACACACATAATCCTTACAGCAAAAAATATGAAGATCAAAGATTTAAGAAATGCAGTCTTTAAGATTTAAGGCTGATCCACAGTGTAACATAGACACAAACACATTCACCCCGAACTTTCATTCACAAACACATCCTCATATATATATATAATATATATATATATATATATATATATATATATATATAAAGAACTTGGGAATGAAAGGAGAACTAACATGTGCTTTAACCCTTTAAAGTAGACCAGATTTAAAACCTAAAATCAAGCATGGTTTCGGAGCAGAAATATCATCACAACAATCTAAGGCTGTATTGACTTTCAGTTATTGTGTGGGAGTAGCAAATCCATTCAGATGCAGCTTTTGCCAAACGTTGGATCCATTGAATATGTTTTAAAATTTAAAAAGAAAAAAAACACAAATATTCCAAATTTAGATCCTCCTTTGCTATTGCTACTCTTATATTGAAATCTCTTATATATAACTTCCAATAATCCTTTCCTGAATGGAGGTTCACATATGCGTATGGGGTCTACGCTACAAATCACGTGGATATGAATCACATCGATATATATATATAATGTAGAATAATCATACTAGTTCCAATTACCGTCGAATTGGTAAGATAAGACAGCAAGCAATCCTAACTAAATATGAACCTGATTTGCTGCAAAGACTACTGCAAAATGGCAGGTTATTTATGAAGCCTCAGAACATCATAGAAACCAAGCAGCCAATCAGGACGTAAGGAATGGAATCACCCAAATGCATGAGTGGACTATTCTGAATTCCCATAAGTACCACTTGTCTTGACACTGGTTCAGTTGTGCTTAGCCAGTTGCTGTTGTTCAAACCAATAGTAGACTGACTGACTGACTTCAATACTATATATATATATATAATATATATGTGTGTGTGTGTGTGTGTGTGTGTGTGTGTGCGTGTGTGTATACAAGGTGTCAAAAAAGTATCGATATTTTTTGTACTTTTTGACACACCTTGTATTCTGAAAAAATTAACGTTCTATTCATTGTTCATTTCTATCATGGTAAATATAAATTCAAAGTCGATACTTTTTATGACACATCTTGTATATTATATAATTGCTCTTATCATCAGCGAGATCTTATAAACTGTTTTTCATTAAAGCATTTACAAAAGTATTATCTAGTTGTAGAATAGGCTGAGGAGTAAAACCCCTTACCCCCCAATGGGGCTCATTTATGGGTGGTAACTAGTAATTCTTAAGGACGGATTCCTGGTGTCCCAGCAAATTATGACCTGCAACGATCTACTTTGGCCATTACCTAGGCTATACAATCAATTGGAGAGGCGGCCTCCGATCAATCGGCTAGTAACATCAAGCCCTAGCACCTATATGATTGTCCTAACCCTATTAATTTTATGGAAAACCTAAAACCTTTTTTATCTCATGTCTTCGAAGTGCTTAACGTCATTTGGTAAAACGTTAAACTGCATCTAATGGGGAAGTTTCAATTCTAGAGTTCTGGGGACCGTGAATTAAGCCTTGATCACCATGACCTACAGGTCCCCTCGGATCCAGAGGCATACTACCTACCAGGGTCCCATTTATGGGGAAAATAGAAAAAAATGTTTAAAATATATTTTAAAAATTGAGATTACATTTAAAAAAATGAATACCCATTAAGAATGAATAAAACACAAATGGGTGGATCTGTTACTAATGACATTGAAGGGGTAATCCACAATCCACACCGGATGCAGGTTAGTGTCATATCAAGGATGTATAACCTGTAAAAGTTATCTGATCATAAACAGTGAAATGAAGCGCGTGGTATAATGGTTAAAGTCATGGGAAATGGACTCGTCGCCCCGAGTTCAAATCCTGGATGTGGTAACTGCATTTCACTTTGCGCTAATACCCTTGGGAAAGGTATGAATCCTACTCTTCCTCCAGCTATGGATAAATAGTAGGGCAGATTGGGCTCTTTAACCGTGGCTAGGCAACCAGTCTAGGAGAAGGAAAACTCTGAATTCAATCCTGTTGAACTCTGCCTAAGAAATTGACCTTGTGTCACATCCTGTTCATACGGAGGGGTTTGGTAAAATATATAAACAGTGAAATGAAAAAAATCTCTTCCCGTAGATTGAATAAATAGTTTAGTTAAACATTCCACAATGCTTACCGACTACGAGAGAAGACGGGAGTGTACGTATAACAGTTTAAACGTTTTAAATATAATAACAATAAAGATGGGGAGTCTCGTACATCAACGTATAATCATAATAATTCTTTATCTCAAAAATTCAGGCAAAACAGTTTTAATGGCTTTTTCTGCTTCTTTTTTTTCTTTTTTCTTCTTTTATTTCTTCTCTAAGATCGTTCTTATCTATTTATTTTTCAATCACATTTTAGACTCCTGATTATTTTATTTTACATTTTACTCCCTGTTCAACAATAACTCACTCACGTATATTCTTTTCATTCATCCATTTGAGTATTTTTGTTCTTTCTTTCTTTCCTAACTTCTTGAACAGACCTTTTTTTTTCTTAAAATTAAAATGACAAAATGTGAAACCGCATATACGTATGGGTGGGGTAATTTTATAATTCCAATGTTTAATTTTTGTCGGAATCTTTGAGATGAGGCTTGATAATTTGTATCATTTTTATTTTTCCGACTGTTGTTCTCATCTTTATTGAGTTATACACAACGATTTGGATGATGTACCATCTGATCTTCTTCAGGTGTTTCTTGTCGAAATCAGGAATTCTCTCAAACTCTGGAACCTTCTCTTCAAACTCTGGAACCGTCTCTTCAAACTCTGGAACCTTCTCTTCAAACCCTGGAACCTTCTCTTCAAACTCTGGAACCTTCTTTTACCTAGTCATGGTTATCTGAATGAGAACAGTCTACCCTGTGGATTGACGAAAGTATTCAGTTCGAGGTTCCATGAAGGCTCCCGATTACGATCTCCTCTCATACTAGTAAAGTTGGCGGAGTAGCTTATTGTCGGTATCAGCCGGACAACGAGGAAGTCTCTCCCGTTTTTGCAACCACTAGACGAGGGAAATTGTTTTTTCGTCTGAGGTGAAGCACCACACCTACCGTCAGTTCTCAACTTTACCGCACAGATCAGATTACCCAATCTGTGCCACACATACAATTGAAGGGGAATGGTATCGAAATTAGAACCTTCCGATTCCAAGGCTTAGTTCGTTTCTCTATCTTATGAACCCTCATGCGTCGAAATATACGAGTCCATCATATATATATATATATATATATATATATATATATATATATATATACGTGTGTGTGTGTGTGTGTGTGTGTGTGTATGCATATTGCTAATATGAAGTGATTGTCACTCAACAATTCTAGATATATTTAGTTTAAAAAACGCTTAGAATTCTGGATAATGTATTGTATGAACTGGAAGCCGAAAGGTGACTTTCCTGTCATTAATTCTAGAGGTGAGATAATAATTGCGACCCCCACGCACACATATTATATATATATATAATATATATATATATATATATATATATATATATATTTCATTAATGAACAATCCTCCCAGTGTTTTGCTTATAGTGGTGAAGGCTTGTGTTGGACCATCCGCACTTTTTGGTACAATCGATCAGAAAGAATTGGTGCACAAGGAATGTCACAAACCCAATCAACGACTGACCTCAAACTTTTCTGGTAAGAGTTTTCCATCTCCTTTTTCAGTTGTGTTTAATAACACTGAAAAGTCTTATCTACTCTGGTAGGTTTAATTCACTCCTGAGTACAATGTCAGAAATTTCTACAACCTCATGCAGTAGGCTTGCTATGCGCTTGGATTCCAACCCATCTACTTCTATGTCCCCGCATCTACATGCTAGATGAATGAAAAGCTCATTGAATGAAAAGCTTCCTCTGCTTTTTGACAGGTTTTGTTTTGTGTCATGCTGGGTGTCTAGACACCCTCCTCTCCAGACACAGTATATATATATATATATATATATATATATATATATAAGTCATCCACTGACACGTGTTTCGATGCTTACGTCTCATCAGTGCGGCTAGACTTTTTTAACAGCTTCCTCTAGCCGGGAGCAAAACCAGACAGATGGTGTTTGTCAGTCAAGCTCCTTACCCTTACGGTCGCCAGAGACAGTCAGGAGATAACAATTAATTGATACATACTTACGGGATATATGTTTTTACAATTCCCAGAGAAATCAAGTCTGTAAACAACAGGCTAATAAATGCCTTACGCTAAACAGTGAAAGTTCAACTAATGTTTCCCCTAATGTGCTGTACCAGGAAAAATTGAGAGCATATATATATATATATATATATTATATATATATATAATATGGTAAAGAAAAAGGCTTCTTCAATGATATTGAACATCGAGCTCACATCTTGGACCTGAACAACTCTATCATACCGCTGTTGGGAGAAAGGTCCAACTTAGAATCATCCTAATACCAACTTATCTGGTAAACCATCTACTGTTATATATATATATATATATATATATATATATATATATATATATATATATATATTATTATTATTATTATTATTATGGAGATTCTGGGTTTGTCTGTCTGTAACCGAAAATATATTACTATACAAGTCACAATTCCCTTTAGTTATTTACATCACGTTCTCCATGATTTTATTTTTTATTTAAACCTCAATTATTAATAAAATTGTTTTACATCATTAAGACTGTTGACCATATCTACATACTAACAACATGCAATTGTATTTATATATACAACAAAATAGCAGTTTACAGTGTGAATGGGAAGGCTAATTTGCATATTGATCCTAAAAATTTGATTTTAATAAATATATGCTTAGTATTATTGATTTCTATTTGTTTGGTTTTATCTTAATGGACATAAGCAAAAATCCCGGGAATAAATTTTAAAAGAAATCCATTGACAAGAAGAAATAACTGTAATATTATCCTTTACTTCCTATTTTAACTAAATAGTTAAATTAGGAAAATTTACCAATGAAAGACGGGAGTAATGGAAAATGATGGAAGAGTTAGTTTCAAAGTTGTTCTATTTTTCGATTATACCCCCTCTGTTCCAAATCTTTTTATCTGCATTCTTATTCAGTTTCATTAGCCTTTCTAATTTAACATGATAACTTATTATATTAAAACTTAAATACTTGCACCGGGAGGGTGCATATATTTGCTAGTATATATAACATACATTCTAAGCACAGATCCTCTCGATACAAATGATGCCTAATGTTTCTTCTTTTGCGTGGTCTCTAAAGTAAGTTTTCATATTATTTCTTTATCTTGTTATCTGTGATTCTTGGGAAAAGTTATTTTCACAGTTGGTTTGTTATCATCCCCAACACTTTTCATGTGTCTGCTGTCAGCACGTGGTACGCAATGACAAGTTTGTAGCATCTCTGCGTGCTGCGTTCGCTCACGCTATTTAGCTTCGACATAGATTTTCATTTGAGAACGAATTGTTTGCATTCCGACCACCTGCTTGGTGAACAGCGATGATCGTTCTTGCATCTTCTCAAGCTGAGATGCATTCATAAAAATGTCGAAATTCTATGAAGATTTTAGTCTCAAAGACAGAATGGAACCGAAAGTTTCTTGTAGCCCCTGGACTTAGATAGATCAATAGACAGATATATTTATATCTATCTATCCAAACCTGTCCCTATCTCATTCTGTTCATATCTCTCTCTCCCCCTCTCTCTCTCTATCTATCTATCTATCTATATATATATATATATATATATATATATATATATCCCTATCTATTTTATCCTCTTCATATCATTCTATCTATATATCCCTATCTATTTCATCTTGTTTATATCATTCTATCTATCTATCCCTATCTATTTCATCTTGTTTATATCATTCTATCTATCTATCTCTATCTATTTCATCTTGTTTATATCATTCTATCTATATATCCCTATCTATTTCATCTTGTTTATATCATTCTATCTATCTATCCCCATCTATTTCATCTTATTCCTATCAATCTATCTATCTATACATATCTATTTCATCATGTTCATATAAATCTCTCTCTATATCCCTATCTATTTCATTGTTCATATCATTCTGTCTATCCCTATCGATTTCATCCTGTTCATATCAATCTATCTATCTATCACTATCTATTTCATCCTGTTCATATCAATCTATCTATCTATCTATCCCTATCGATTTCATCCTGTTCATATCAATCTATCTATCTATCCCTATCTATTTCATCTTGTTCATATCAGTCTATCTATCCCTATCTATTTCATCATTCAATCTATCTATCTATCTATCTATCTGTTCATCTTGTTCATATCATCATCTATCATCCCTATCTATTTCATCTATCATATCAATCAATCTATCTATCTATCCCTATCTATTTCATCCTATTCATATCAATCTATCAATCCTTATCTATTTCATCCTGTTCATATCAAAATGAAAGATGTTAAGTGTTTAATGAATGTGTGAATATGATGTTATTAACCGTTAATTTTTATATGCGCGTTTGGTTACGAAACATAAACATTACTTAACAGTGTCCTGAAGATGGTACAATATACCGAAATGCTTAAGTAGTGACACACAAAATTGTAACACCATATCATAACATCCTGTGTTTGTTATATTTTTTAAATATTTTCTTCTCGTATTGTCGGATTAATTTCCTCACCGTATTTCCAGATAACAATAAATATGAGGGCAATAGTCCGAATAATCCAGATAATACTAAAATTATATTTTCATTCATTGTTCAGTTGCCTGTACGGTTTTGAATATATCCCGTCTAAATTGAGACGAAACTGTTGAAGGCAATATATACAGATTCTCTGTGGACATCTACTAAATATAACTTTAAATAATAATAAGTACTATATATTCTCTTCATTTATGTACATATATGTTACCGAAGAATCTGACCAATATAAAGGCTGTCAGAAGTTAATCTATTCTGGCAGTATTACAATAGTCAATGTTACCTGACACCAATACTGAATATTTAGTGAATACGATATATATAAAAAGGAAAGTCCGGGGGAGTCTGTATTATAACAAGAAATAAAATATGCCCTGTCGGTGGGACTTCAAATTCGCTGATAGAATCTCCTGAAGGGTTAAGACCAACACTAAAGGCGGTGCCATGGATATTCTACTAAAGTGCATGTTTCGATTCTAGTCCCCATTTTAGACGTTTAGTTCACCTGTAGGTTAATCCAATGGTAGAAAAATTGTGTAGTTTCAATAGATACACCTTGCAGCAGAAGGTCTGTTGCATTACTTGAAATCCTCTGTAGCAAAAGAGTGTAGTTTCAGTAACTACTCTTATAGCAGAAAGTCTGTTGTATTCTTTGAAATCCTAGGTAGAAAATGGTGTCATTTCAGTAGATACTCCTAGAAGCAGAAAGTCTATTGTATTCCTTGTAATTCTCCACTGTAGGTCTTGGTTTCAGAAAGTTCAATTTGCAATCGATTTCATGACAAATACCAGCGACTTTAAATGCGTTCTATATCGATTATGATTGGCTAATTCTTATCAGAAATACATGCTGCTGATGTTCGGAAAGTTCATCAATATGAGTGGGAATTTGACTGGTTTTCTTTGATGGTTTTTGACTCTTTCCAATCTACACTCTACTGGAAGTGACAGGATTAGGGGATAGGGAAAGGGAAATTGTTGGCTGTTTTTGTGTGATTGGGTTGCGATTTGGATGAGATCGGTTAGTTGAAGTATTTTATGCATTAAAATTACCTAGATCTGAGTTTAAACCTTGTGTGTGTGAATTAAAATGAAGTATCCATTTGGTTTCTTTTTGTTTGCACTTTTCGTTGATAGATAGTTGTGATCTATCAGGAAATGCTTCCCTACAAGTGTCGAATTTGTCTTTCTACTTCATGGTCTGTTTTTGTTTTTTACTCCAAGGTTAAGATTGGCATTGCTCTTTATGTGTAACTCTCTGTTGATCCATACATATTATTCCTCATCTTCTTTCATTCCCCCTCTCCAACCATTTTTAAATTCACTTATATGAGGGTCTTTCTTCATCAAGGTAGTTTTTTCCCTTCGTCATCCATTATTATTACTAGCAAGAATATGCGCCCTCCGTAAGTCTTTAAGTTTTGATGTAATGAAAAAATTAAACTAGAGTGACTAACGAAATATAAATAAGAACGCCTACGAAAAGATTATACTTATTTTAATTAAATCTTATTTGGTTTTCTTAAAAAAAACATTAATCGGATTGATTGTAATACGCTGGAGAATAAAACAATAATATTAGACACCAAGTAATTATTTATTACACCCGGTTTTGTTAAAACCATTATGCAAATAAACCACACAATATATCATGTAAACCTGTATTTCTAAGTAATATCTAAGAAACATTGCAGGATTTTAAACGCACTGATAACATGGTCTGTTTGAGGGAAATCTAACTCAGATTTACATTGTACATTATTAAATGCGATCCTATGTTTCGTACATGTGTATATTTTATAATTATCGAGCCCTTGCACATTTATTTCCTATCTTGTAAAATCTTAAATATATATAGGTGAAAACATCTGTTTACATACATAGGTGTGTATAATTCAATATTGCAAGTGTACAAAGACGTTCCAATTTTTTTTCGTAAGTAATGCCAGAAGGCTGTGATCCAATTCAGCTGCAGTTAAAACTACGTCTTTGAAAAAGCAAATGCTGCTGTCACGCCACTCCATTCAGTGCCGCAGCTCGATAGAAGTGAGCATGCGCAGTGCAACGGAAATAACCATATATATTTGTTGTCACTTTTAGGCTAAAATGAAAAAGAAGAAGAAAAAGAAAAAGAAGAAAGAAACGCTCACAACAAACATCGTGCTCCAATCGAAAAGTTGAATTAGATGATTCTTTTTTTTTCTTTTTTGCTAAGGAGGAGAAAAAAAAGGTAACATAAAATCCAAAGTCGTTCTTATAAACTGAACGAATATGGAATTGGTTATTACAGAAATGTTCTTTTGAGCCGAACTTGAAATACAGAAGAAGGCGTTTTTGGCGCGATCTTAGTACAAATCATTTGCAAGTGGATTGCACTATAAAATCTCACATACGACGTGGGATCAAAAAGTATTGACATCTATCGATATTTTCTTAAACTCTAAATATAAATTTTGGTCGGTTGGTGTTTAATGGCATATCAACCTTCATGGGTTATTTAATGCAAATCTTTTACACACACACACACACACACACACACACACACACACACACACACACACACAACAACCAACCCCTTCACGCGTGCAGGATGTGACACAAGTTCAATTTCTAAACGGAGTTTAACAGGTTTGAATTCGGAGTTTTACTTCTAGCTAGATGCATACCTTTCCCAAATCTATAAGCGCTACATGAAATCTAAACAGGATCTCGTTTAGATCTGAACTCGGTTCAACCAGTCCATTTCCTATGACTCTAAATGTTGAAGAATTCCAATTAACGTCGAATCGGCAAGACAAGGCAGCAAGGAAGTCGTAACTCAATACGGGTTTACCTTGTTACAAGCTTACTGCAAAATGCCAGAGTATTTATCATACACCATAATGCCAGAGTGACAAAGCAGACAAGCAGAACTTAAGGAATGGAATCGCCTAAAAGCACGAATAGAGTATTCCTGAGTTCCATAAGTACCAGCTGTTTTGGGCAATCGTTCAGTTGTGCTTATCTCGTTGCTGTTGTTCAAGCCAACATGTACTAACTCACTTCAACACTAACCATTACACCACGCGCCTCCACATCTTTGAATATATTTGTCAAAAGAGATATGTTAAGAGTTGATAATTATCTATTAATTATTAACAGATATGGTTAATATCTGTTAATAAATTGGTAGATAATTTTTATCAACTTCTTAACATATCTCTTTTGACCCATAGTTGGGTTTTGTTTGTTTGTTTGGTTTCTCTTTTACGTCATAGCAACCCTTTTGGGGTTATTTAATGCCGATTTAAGTCATTTTGATATCAAGTTGCTTATGCGTGCTGTTACTTAAATGGTCACACATTAAAAATTTTAAAAATACATTTTGTACACCTCCAATCCTCTCGGATTAAATTGCTGGCTGATATTTCAGTACCGAATATCTTAATAGAATTAGATGAATGATTGATTTTAACGGGCTATCAAAAGTTGTTTTTTTATAATACACGTACCTATCAAATATCAATAATTCTAAACAGATCGATAAACCGATAGATGCGACCCTAACACCTAGTATCACTCCAGGTCGAGAGGATCTGTTGTATACCCTTTCTTAAATTCTTATCTCTGGTCGTATTTTCTTCTGGCCGGCTTTGGTTCTATCTTCTAACATCTTGACTTGGTCTGGTCTAGCGTCTCGGATCTCCTAAGGTCTGGACTTTCTTCTGCTATGTTCCTGCTGGCTGGTCGTCCTGGATTCATTTCTTAGTCTTGTTACCAAGACATTCATCAACCACAAGAACATATTACTTATACCAACTTTTATTTCCTTAACTATACATTTCATGTAACTAAATATCTGACTAACATAGCGCGCGTGAGTTCCAGTTTTAGGCAGGACCTAAAATGGTCGACTTCTCTGCCTGACGTCTACTGAAAACTGGTGACTCAAAAGGTCCCACGTGACTTCACGTATTTTGGCGGGCTTCTGTAATTTTCCATAGGGACCCGGCCATGGTATGAAAAGGTCATCCCCTCAGAATTACAGGGGATTGACAATAATCTTATGCAACCGCATATATTATCTAACAGATCTGTCTGTTATGGGAGTAATAATAACGAATATATACTCCACCCTGCCCATATTTCCAGAACTGGAGCCTATTCCTTTTTACTAGCGCGAGACCAGGATATTGTTTTTGCTAAGGTGGAGCAACAAAGCAATATATGTTGCTCGGGTGCTGAGTTAGCGAATACCGGTATCGAACCTGGAACCATGTGATTCCTGGGCAAATGCTCTAGCGACAGTGTTAAACCACCCCTAAATAAGATTAAGAAATATAATAAAACTACAATAATTTAAGAATGATTGTCGTTTAGTATATAGGACATTAAATGAAAATATTGTTACCCTGCTGCTAGGGATGTAGTTTGCGATGAGGATGAATAGAATTAGAGTAACCATTCATAGTTTAAACTGTATATATATATATATATATATATATATATATATATATATATATATTGGAGGATAGTGCTTAATTGAAGTCATACCTAATTTTGAAAATTAATTAGTTAATAATTAATGAATTTAGGCGGTCATATATGTTCAAATGTAAGGCTAAACTGTCTCCCATGTCTATAACCTTGCTGATGAGACCTAATAGGCCGAAATGTACTTTCAGGGATTGACATTTTCTCGATTTGTTTAGTCTAACATTTGAAGATATATGCCCGCCTAAATTCATTGATAATTAACTAAACAATTTTCAAAATTAGGTATGACTTCAATTAAGCACATATCCTCCAAAAATTGTCGGCTAAAAGCCATATCAAATAAACACATTGTTTTTTACATACTCTCATATATATATATATATATATATATATATATATATATATATAATATATATATATATATATATATATATATATATAGTTTATTGTATAAATCTTATAAATCGCGATTGGTTTGCCGCGGTTTTGGTCATATTTGCTGATGTATTAGTATCTGGCATTTACTTTTCTCTAGCGATTACAATTATACAAAATAATGGTACTTGTATTATTTGGATTTTTGGACTGTTGTCCTCATCTTCATTGTCATATGCACAACGTTTCAGTCGATGTGCCCTGCGGTCTTCTTTGTGTTTCTTGTCGAACTTGATGAACGGATATACTAGTTGAGTTCAAACAGTGACAATAGTCGGTAGGTCCAGGTTCAATCCTGACCACAGGCTATAATAACAAAAGACATAGCATTTGGAACATGTCACTGTTACCGGAATGAGAATAATCTATCCTGTTGGATTGAATAAAGGATCTGGGTTTTACCAGCTATTTCTTTCAGGTACTCTCTCTCCGGGATTTATAGTACCTGTTAAGTACTAAAGGGGCAGGACAGGGTTGGGTTTATTGCTCAGTCCCTGGCCACGCATGAGCTTCGGTTTGTACTTAGTCCCCTACATTAATTGTCCTTGTGTCCAACTGGCATGGTGGGGGGTGCCAGTAAATAACTCAATTCATTCACTACAACCCATATCTCCTTCTTTTTCCCCCTTTCAATTGCAGTGAAAGGGAATCAAAATCACACATTTATTTCTCATGGGAACATACAGCATTTCAGCTTCCTGTTCTACTTAGATGTTAAAGGTCTAATCCTCTTTCTTTTCATTTCTTTTTATCATCCGCATCGTCCGGTAGTTCATAGATCGAGCTATGACTTCAACCTACGCTAAGATCCTGTGTAATCATGGATTGATTCCTGGTGAATATGACCACGTTTCATTTATATCACACACAAGAAACGTAGCACTGAATATCCGCCCATGACCCAGCGAGGTTATCACGCGTTAGGCTTCAGAAGGTCCCTGCTTGGTGTCAAATATATTGGCTCAGACGCGCACATTTCTATCATTGGTTATCTAATTTCAATCAGAAGACGTGGCCAAGTATAAAATTGAACGCATCGAAATCTTTAGAAATCAGTTTTGGGAAAAAAGAGACATTTTTTTCTTCTTCTCCAATTTAAAGCCACCTGGGCATTGATTCCACCTGTTGCATAAAATGCGACTCCCAATGGTGAGTGGTGCCATCATGTGATGGAATTTTTACTTTCAGACCAAATTACTCGTAACGTGGAACTTCTTACACATTTCCAAAGAAGTGTTCGCATGAATGACAAATCCTACGAACATACAGAGGGGAGTCAGTATCGACGTATTTACGTTTCAATAAATGTTGGTTGGTTTGGTTTATTGATTTTAACGGCATATCAACCCGTCCAGGGTTATATCATGCCTAGCGGTTGGGGTGTTTACATATTGTGTATTCATATATATACTTTTAGTAATTGGTTTTAAGAATGTGTTAGCATTATTGGGAATTATACTGTATGGCATTGATTTGTTTCATGTCTATATTCTATGGTATAATTTTATTTCCCTTAAAAAGGAGAAAATATCCCCAATGTCAACATTTTCAAACAGATCCTTCATATGTTCATGTTTGCTTTAAAATAATGGTTTCTGATGGGAGCAAAAAATCTGCATTCCATCAAAAAGTGTTTAACTGTCAGGGGTGTTTGACATGTTTCACATTGTGGCTGTTGTTCTTGTTTGAGTATATAAGAGTGTGTTAGTTTTGTATGACCAATGCATAATCGGGACATAATGACTTGTTCCTTTCTAGACTTCCTTAAAGTTGGTCTGCAGCCTCCCAAAGTCGGTTTGATTGTGTACCATGAGATAGCGTCAGTTACGCACACACACACACACACACACACGCACACACACACACACACACACATATATTATATATATATATATATATATATATATATATATATATATCGCCCCGAGTTCAAATCCTGGACGTGCTAATTGCATTTCACTTAGCGCTAAAACCTTGGGAAAGGTATGAATCCTACTCTCCCTCCAGCTATGGGTAAATAGTAGGGCATACTGGGATCCTCAACGTTGGTTAGGCAACCGGTCTAGGAGAAGGAAAACTCTGAATTCAAACCTTGAACTCCGCTAAAGAAATTGATCTTGTGTCACATCCTGTTCGTGCGGAGGGTTTGGTATATATATATATATATATATATATATATATATATATATATATATATATTAGTTCACCACAGACACCGTGTCTCGACGTATGACATTGCTTATGTGTTGTTGACATCTGCAGGCAACCTCCGGCCGTGATAGAAACGGGATCGATTCGTCATCAGTCAAGTTTATTAACCACTCGGCCATCGTCTCCTACAAAGTACTTTTAACTGATAAATACACATAGCTGCATATATGTAAAGACCGCCAGAGAATGCTCCATCAATTTTATAGGAGAGCCTTGCCTTATATATATATTGTGTGTGTGTGGAGTACTTTTTTAATGAAATTCTGAGGTGCTAAAAATAGTTTTGAATGATGAAGTTGACATATTTTGTAAGTTGTGTATTATAAACATCCTTCTGCGTTCTTTCACTCACCCTCCTACCCACCTCTCCCTCCCCCCCACACACACGCACTCACAAATGCTCACCCACGTGATGATTACTTAGGTATAATTCGGTTAACACATTTATTTGCGATTATTGATAGAACATGTTTTGTATATGTTCAATTCTATAGCGAGTAACGATTTTATTGGCTCGAATTAAATTGCTAGCTTTGGCAAAATTAAATTACGAATTAAAAAAAAAAACCCACAAAAATCGTCTTTTCAGCCAGACAAGGTTATTATGACATAAGATCCAAGAAAAACAAAAAATCAGATTTCAACATCGATTTCACTAATTCGTTTCTCATATACACTTTAGGGTATAAGTAGTTTTCCATAATTGTATATATGCACATACACAATTACGCTCACACTCATGTATATAAGATAAGCTTTTTAGCAGCATGTTGTTATGTAAAGACCAAGCAAGTTGTTTTGATAATGGTCACGGAATATTTCTTTATCGGCTTCATGTGTAACCGTTCAAGTCTTATCATTTTCCGTACATTAGGATCTAGATGGTAAAAAAAATATGTCCCATATGAGACACAGTTTTTACCCAAGTGCTTTCAACCATTTTCCTGGTCGTACTTAGTAACTACAACCAGCAATAACCCTGAGGACAACCAACGAAATGGTTGAAAGTGCTTAGGTAAAAAATATGGGACATTTTCTCTACCATCTAATATCAATGTTTAAAACATTACCTAATCTTGTACGTCTATACATAAATATCGTTATATATTAGGACTTGTGTGGTCTTAAAAACTGCTTGAACACACACACACACACACACACACACACATATATATATATATATATATATATATATATATATATATATATATATATATAATTACCAACCTCCCCACACGAGCAGGCTACGACACAAGGTCAATTTCTTAAGCTGAGTTATAACAGGTTCGAAGCGCGTGGTGTAATGGTTAAAGTCTTGGGAAATGGACTCGTCGCCCCGAGTTCAAATCCTGGACGTGGTAATTGCAGTTCACTTAGCGCTAATACTCTTGGGAAAGGTATGAATCCAACTCTACCTCCAGCTATGGGTAAATAGTAGGGCAGACTGGGCTCTTTAATCATGGTCAGGCAACCGGTCTAGGAGAAGGAAAACTCTGAATTCAAACCTGTTAAACTCCGCTTAAGAAATTGACCTTGTGTCGCATCCTGCTCGTGCGGAGGGGTTGGTAAATATATATAATATAATAAGATGACATAATGTATGATATATAACAATATACTTTTAAAGTTGGCAGAGTGGACTATTGTCAGCATCAGCCAGACAGCGAGGGAGTCTATCCCCTTTTCGTTAGGTTTGAATTCAGTTTTCCCTCCCTGATTGGTTACCATAACAAGGTTGAAGAGCACAGACTGCACTACTATTTACCCATAGCTGAAGGGAGAATAGATGTATTCTTACATTTCCCAAGGGTTTTAGGGTTACGTGAAATTCAAACAGACTTGTCCTGGATTTGAACTCGTCTCACCGTATCCATTTCATCCGGTGATAACCATTGCACCACGAGCCTTAATGTATTAACACTATTTAATGCAAACAGCTTAGTCCAGAATTTGAACTCTAGTCAACGGTCTGTTTCCTACTTCGATAACCGTTAAATCTTATTAAATTAGAGATTCGGTGTCTGTCTGTAACCGAATCTACGCCACAACACCACCAGGAATTGCGTAAGTTTATCAATGAGTATTTCATTTATTGTCAAAATCATTAATACATAGAATACATCTAATTTATTAACGATGTCTCTATAAACATCTGAGTTAGATTTGCCTCAAAACAGCCCATGTTATTAGTGCGTTTAAAATCCTGCAATGTGTCTTATATATCACTCAGAAATTAAGGTTTACATAATATATGGTGTGGTTGATTTACATACTGGTTTTGACAAAACCGGGTATTTGGTGATATTGATCCCAAATATTATTATATTCTCCAATGTATTAAAATCAATCCTATAAATGGTTTTATACTGAAAGCAATTAAAATATAACTAAAATAAGTGTACTCTTTTTATATGCGTTCTTATTTAATTTTGTTAGTTTTTCTAATATAATATATTTCCTTGCATTAGAACTTAATTAGGCAGTAACATCTCCACAGAAAACGACGTTAATGCACGTATAGGAAAGGCATGGGCCGCTATAAATAAATTATCGGTCATATGGAAATCAGAGACAAGTTAAAGAGACAGTTCTTCCAGGCCGTTGTCGTATCAGTGCTGCTGTATGGCTGCACCACCTGGACCCTAACTAAGCGACTAGAGAATAAACTAGATGGGAGCTGCACAAGAATGCTGCGGGTGATCATGAACAAGACGTGGAAACAACACCCCACGAGAAAACAGCTGTACGGTCACCTGCTCCATATCACCCAAACCATCCGAGTAAGACGGACAAGACACGCGGGACACTGCTGGAGAAGCAAGGACGAACTCATGAGGACGTCCTCCTGTGGAAGCCAGCACATGGACACGCCAGTGTGGGCCGACCAGCAAAGACGTACATTGATTAGCTCTGTGCGGATACAGGATGCTGCATAGAGGACCTCCCGAGAATGATGAGCGATAGGGACGGATGGAGAGAGATTGACATGGATATCCGCGCTGTGCGACATGATGATGATGATGATGATGATGAACTTAAATACTTACACCTGGCGGAGGGGTATATTACTAGTTTGTATAACCGTTTAACAAACAAGAAAAAAGTTTTCTCCCATTTATATTCTATTGTATTTTTTTTTGTAATAGGCAATGTTTTAACGTATTGATATTTTTTTTGTCATTTGCTGGAGCTGGAGGTTATGTTGATTCTAAAAAAAAAATTACTTAAGAGCGGACACGAATGAATATTTACCTCTAAATTATCAATAATTTTAAACTGTGTTCCTGTCATTTGTATCAAGGAAACCGTTTTCGCCTTTAAAATAACTCAATTTGAATGTCTGAGTTGATTAAAAACAACTTTGGGTTGAATGGTCAAAGGGAAACAAGTTGATTGAAATTATTCATGAATTGTGTTGGAAATTATAACATTAAAAAGTGAGTAGACTTATCACTTTAGTTTTCTTTTTCTATTCTTACGTTTGTTTTATTCTCTTTTTTTTTTTTTGTTGTTGGCAAAATGCCATCGCTTTGTACTAGTGAATTTCAATTTCAATATTATGATATAATCTATATATTGATACTCGTGTTCCTTAATTGTACGACGGTTATCATTTTCAAACACCAATGGTTAAAAATTAGACCGTCCAAATGGTCCAAGATTAAATGCAATCTATATATTAATATGCGTGTTCCTTAATTGTACTGTTGAATACCCTTTCTTACTTTTTACTTCTAGTCGTCTTTTCTTCTGGCCGGCTTTGGTTCTTCTATCATTATCCTGGTCTGGTCTCTTCTAAGGTCTGGACTTTCTTGGGGACTTCGGGTCTGGTTTCTGTTAGGGATTTCTCCTTATCAGAAGCCCTGTGTCATTGTTAGTTTTTAGGTAATAAACACAAGACTTCGATTTACTTTGATGTTACTTTATTTGTAAATCCCCAAACCAGACATCTGCGCAGATGAGACTTACATCCTACGAGCTCGGCTCCTACCTTCTAACTGACTGAAACTTACTTACTATCTAAACCGGAAGAGAGGGTCCTCATTCATTCTTCAAGGCCGTGGGCTGTGGCTTATAACGGCCATTTTGATTTCTACACTATTGCCATAAATATTAGGTTCTAATAATTATGTAACAGTACTACCGTTATCGTCTTGAAACACTCTATGGTTAAAAATGAGATCGTCCAAGAGTATTAATATATATATATATACAAAGTGTCTAAAAAGTATCAACGTGTGTGTACTTATTGACACACTTTGTATTCTGAAAAATATAACGTTCTATTCATTAATTTTTTCTGAATATAAGATGTATCAAAAAAGTGTCAAGTTTAAAGATGTATTTACCAAGATAGAAATGAAGAATGAATGGAACGATACTTTTTGACAGCTTGTATCTCGATACTTTTTGACAACCTTGTATCTGTATACACATACGGAGGAGAAGGCGAGGTGGTGGCCAGAAAGAGCCTTAGATGTCCGTAAAGTCTGAAAGATTTGATATATATATATATATATATATATATATATATATATATATATATATATATATATATATATTCCTCTTCCATTTTTGCACATGCATTGATCACGTCATTGGCTTTCGTAAACAAAAGCGCATATAAAAATTAACGGTTAATAACATCATATTCATACATTCACTATACACTTAACATCTTTCATTTGTCCCTCACATAAACATTACTTAACAGTGTCCTGAGATGGTACAATATACCGAAATGCTTAAGTATTGACACATAAAATTGTTTCCCCTAATCATAACATCCTGTGTTTGTTATATTTTTAGAATATTTTTTCTCATATTATCGGATTAATTTCCTCACCGTATTTCCATATATATATATATATATATATATATATATAGGATTTTGTTGAATATACCACGCAGCATCCTTGTACGCTTTCCATCTAGCCTTCTCCTCTGTGTGTGTACAGATGCAAGGTGTCAAAATGCATCGAGAATTATTATACTTTTTGACACACCTTGTATTCTTAAAAATAACGTTCCATTCATTCTTCATTTCTATCTGGTTAATAGAGCTTTAAACTTGGTACTTTTTGACAAACCTTGTATTGCGAAAAAAAAAATGAACCGAACGTTATTTTTTCAGCATACTAGGTGTGTCATAAAGTACAAAAAATCTAGATAAACTTTTGACGTACATTGTGTAAATGAAAATCAGCATTTTAAAAACAAAGTCTTGAATAAAAATAATGTTTACATTTAATACTAATTATTTTGACTTGGGGAAATTGTGGAATATAAACGTCTATTAAACTAGATTATGAATAAAAAAAGTTGACCCGATCTCTCTCTCTCTCTCTCTCTCTCTCTCTCTCTCTCTCTCCATCTCGCCCTCTCTCTCTCTGTTATATATATATATATATATATATATATATATATAAACTGTTATTAAGCAGGACCTCTATAACACTTTCTCATCACTCGTCCGTATCTGCCTTCATTCCTGGAAGGTTCTCTGCGTAGCATACAGTATCCGCGTAGAGATGGTCAATATAGGGTTTTTTGACCGACACACAGTTGTGTAGGTGACCCGAGGAGAACGTCATCCGGGATTTATTCAAGACAGCACGCAGCATCCTTGTAGCTTTCCATATACCTTTTTCTTGTATGTGTATTCGGAAAAATGATAGAGAGAGAGAGAGAGATGTACATTTATTCCTTGCTTTCTTAGACAGTTCACATGAATACATCTCCCCTCCACGCATGCGCAAACATGGTACAAAGCCGACATTTTCTCACAATGCCGCCCTTTATTTTTTTCATTTCCGACCGCCCGTGACATAATGACGCGTCATCAAACTGATTTTTTTTTCAATGGCTTCCGGAGATGGTTGTGTTGTCAGCGTTAGTATTAATTTGGTTCGTTGCCTTGCCAACGGGATGCTGAAACGAGAGCAGTATAGGGCATGGAAAAACTAGAAGCGAAAAGAACGTAAAGTAGAAAGCTGAACAGAAGAAGAATTGAAAGTGATTAATAAAAGAATCCGTATTAATGGAAACATCACGGGTGGTACATATTTATTCTGGGATTTTTTTTGTTTCCTTTGGCTTCCTTTTATTTATTTTCTGTTATTTTTTTCTCTTTACCCTGAATTCCCTTATACGTGATTTTTTTAAACATTATTTTACATAGTTCAATTTTTAAAATTCTAGTCAATTAAGCATTATCTGTATTCTGTTTTATTCCATTTTCATCTTTAAATTTTAAGCGGAGCGCAATTGATTTGAATTCAGTGTTTTTTTTTCTTCTCCGATATTGGTTGCTTTATTAGAGCGAAAGCAGTATGAAAGAAATAAAGCGGTATGATTCCATATATTCTCTACCCAGATATAAATAAACAGTAGGGCAGACTGCTTTCCTTCTGGTTAAGCAACGAATCTGTCCTACTATTACTCATATTTTGTTAAACATATGGATACATACCTTCCTAGCGGGACCTGTGGATATACCGCAATATGATAATTTAATCATTACAACGTTTGATATGATTACTTAAGAGCTATTGCATAATACTTCAATATGTAAAAAGTATATAAATTTTGATTTAACTCTCTCACTCTCTATTTCTTTCTTTTTAATCTTTTCATTAGGTTTAATTGATAAAGATAAGCATTTTTGCTCGTGCTATCATCCCTCTCTCTCTCTCTCTCTCTCTCTCTCTCTCTCTCTCTCTCTCTCTCTCTCTCTCTCTCTCCTCTCTCTCTCTCTCTCCCCTCTCTTCTCTTACTTCTTATGTGAAGCATATCTCTTTTCTTCCTTTTCTTTCTTTATAATAAAAACGCAATGGTCCATTATTTTGCTGGGATCACGCCACTGATCAGAAATAAGTTTTGTCGGATAAGCAACACTAGATAATCAGTATTTCAATTTTTGCATATAATCTTGGACGATTTGGACGATATCATTTTTAATCAGAGATTGTTGTAAGAGAATAAGGTTCGTACATAATTGGAACACTATTATTAATATATTAATAGTTCAATTTTTGAAATTGTGGATAATTAAGCATTAGGTATATTCGGCATTAAGTTTTCATCTTTAAATTTCGGGAGAAGCATAACTTATTTGAATTCAGTTTTCCTTCTCCTAGAGTGGTTGCCTAACCAGAAAGAAATCAGTCTGTCCTAATATTTACCAATCTATTGTTTGTAAAATGACAATAGTATTTTTAAAACCTGTTGCATTTGCCTTGTACTCATATGATGTATTAATACTTCTTAGCAAAACCATTCTCCCCCTGAGTGCAATTATTTAAGTTTTAATGTAATAAAATAGCATATCTTATTATAATGGAGATTGTGGGTTTGTCTGTCTGTAACCGAAACTATATTACTATACAAGTCACAATTCCTTTAGTTATTTACATCATATTCTCCATGATTTTATTTTTATTTAAACCTCAATTATTAATAAAATTGTTTTACATTACTTACACTGTTGACCATATCTACATACTAATAACATGCAATTGTATTTATATATACAACAAAATAGAGGTTTACAGTATGAATGGGAAGGCTAATTTGCATATTGATCTTAAAAAATTGATTTTAATAAATATATGCTTAGCCTTATTGATTTCTAATTGTTTGGTTTTATCTTATTGAATATGAGCAAAGATCTCTTCAATAAATCTTAAAAGAAATTCCTTAACAAGAAGAAATAACTAATATTATTCTTTACTTCCTATTTTAACTAAACAGTTTAATTAGGAAAATTTACCAATGAAAGACGGGAGTAACGGAAAATGATGGAAGAGTTAGTTTCAAAGTTGTTCTATTTTTCAGTCATACCCCCTCTGTTCAAAATCTTTTTATCTACATTCTTATTCAGTTTAATTAGCCTTTCTAATTTAATATGATATTTTATTATAAAATTTAACTAAAATACTTGCACCCGGAGGGTGCATATATTTGCTAGTTAGATTAAAAATACTAATCAAACTAAATATGAACGCGTATAAAAGTATTACACTTCTTCTTTTGTTTATTTCAATCTATAGAAAATTATACATAGTGCTTTTAATACATTTGAGAATAAAAAACTAATATTAGAAATCAATAACACAGTAATAATTTATTAAATCTGGTTTTCTTAAAACCGGTATGAAAATTATCCTCGCCTTATACTATGTAAACCTTTATTTCGTCGTGATGTAAAACGGACATTACAGAATTCTAAACTCGTTAATAACATGGGCTGTTTTGTGCTACACTTTAAAAGAGACATATTTAATAGATAAGTAAATGTAAAGTCGTCGAGGTGGTCCAAAGTTGGTATCAGCCAATCAGCGAGGGAGTCTATCCCCTTTTCACTAGCGCTAGACCAAGGAGATTATTTTAGTGTCTGAGGTGGAGCGTCACATCAGCTCCTTACTTTATCGCACAGATCCCTGTGCTACTCATTCGCTGAGTTGGCGAGGGCCGGTATCGAACTAGGTACCTTGTGGTTTCTAGCCGAATGCTCGACTGACTGAGCTAACCCGGCCCGTAAGATTACATAAAGAATATTTAATTGAGTATATAACGTAAATATCGAAACTAATTGTGACGTCGATTCGTTTACAGACAGACACCGAAAATCCATTATAATAAGATGTAACATAGATGAAATAGAAATATTATGTTGCTCTGCATTTTTTTTAGTTTACTTTAAATATTTCCTGAATCTGAAACTAAAGGTAGCATTAATCCTCAGCGAAAGAAGCAAATTCACGGAGATGAGTTGCTCAGATATCTTTTTTCTTTCATATGGAAAAAGAAACGAAATAGCATATTTACAATTATTCCTATATTTCCATATTGAATCATGTTACCATAGCAACGGATTATTCCATTAAATTTGTACATCTTTTTTATAATAGAATATTCTAGGGATCTAGAAAAATATTACGTCTACAAAATATATCCTAATGTCACGCTAGTAACTCGGTTATCCACGATATTCTCGGCAACTGTCTCTATCATTCATTTTCCTCGGGGGTCCTCTGCTCAGCATCCATTATCCGCGCAGAGCTGGTCAATTTATGTATTTGATGGACGGCTCACACTGACGTGTCCATGTGCTGGTGTTCACAGGAGATGGATATGCAGTAGGTTATATATATATATACGTTGAATAAATGCAAATGAATGAATGTATGTACTTTTTAATTGATATATAATAGTGATTATCTTTGATAAATTTTGATCAAATTGAGCACAACCACCATATCAGTAATATCATTATATCATTATTAGTAAGCCGGTGGTCTTTCACTGAAGTCCTAGAGAAAACCAGTCTCCTCTGGTCTTCAGGATAGAATTTCAAAAGTTCTTCGGCACCTTGTTTGATCAATAGCCACACTATTCAAAATGATTTCCCAATTTGGGTTATTTCAATGCTCGGATACATAGGGGGAAAATGAGGAAGTTCGGAGGATACAGTGACCGAAACGTTGTGATTTTAGATACCACGATAAAGACGAAGACAGTTTTCTCAGCTCTCTAGCTAGGTCTAAATATTTGTATATCTTTCTGCTTTTCTTTCACTTTCGTGATCCACCAGGACGACAGAATCCACGATACAGCAAGTTTTTGTCTTGTTAATTAGCACTAAGTCTGGTCTCCTGGTCGGGATTAGATGATCCATCTGTATTTCAAAGCCCGAGAGAATTTTGTGCCTCATTCAGCCAGAACAGATTTGTGCATACGCCATTTAGTTGCATGGTAAAAATCTAATTTCTTGTACAATTCCCGATGGATCACCTAACCCACACAGTCGTGTCTCGTCTTGTACTCAACTTTTGCAAGTTTACTGCCTTCGCTTACATCGTCGTTTTCTTCACACACTCAGCATTTGTTATTCTGTTGCATCTTATCTATTTTTGCTTATATATAATTTGAGCTTATGGAATTGTCTTGTGCTGAGATTATAATAGATCTAATTTCTCTCTTGAGATTATTATTATTATTTGCTCCTTTTGAGTTTTCACATCAGCATTAGCTGATGGTCTTTCAATGGAGTCTGAGTGACATCAAGTCTCCTCAGGTCTCCAGGAGTCTTCTGAGTATTCTGGCAGATTGCAGTAGTACAGTGTTCTGAATGGTTTCAATCCTACCTCTGAGTTCCAAACTTCCCAAACCCTTTTCTAATCCTTTTAGGACTGTTCCAAGTGCACCAACTACAATTGGTATCACTTTCACCCTCATATTCTACAGCTTTTTCTATTCTCTGACAAGGTCCAGGTATCTGTCCATCTTTTCGTTTTCTTTCATCTTCACCCTGTGATCTTCTGGAACCGCAAAGTCCACCAGTTGGCATGTGCTCTTTTTTTTTTGTTAATCAACACTAGGTATGGTTTCCTGGCTGGGATAGGGAGATCCGTTTTTATCTCGAAGCCCCAGAGAATTTTATGCGTTTCATTCTCAAGAACATTCTGGTTTATGCATATACCATTTTCTTGTATGGTCAAAATTTAGTTTTTTGCTTAATTCCAAATGGGTCATCTTCCCAACCCTGTCGTACCTAGCTTTATATTCGCGTTGTGCTAGTTTGTTACATTCACTTGATACATGGTTTACAGTCTCATCTCTGTCACCGCACAGTCTACGTTTACTGTTTTGTTTTGTCTTACCAATTTTTGCGTTGATATAATTTGTTCTTATGACATTATTTTGTGCAGCAATTATTAATGATTCAGTTCTCTTGAGGCTCTCCTTGTGAGTTTTTCACACCAGTGTTAGCGCATGGTCTTTCATTGGAGTCTGCATGACAAGAAGTCTACTCAGATCTCCAGAACTCTTTGAGTATTTTACCTGATGTTAACAATGCTGTTTTTAGATGGTCTCCGTTTTCCCCCAGATTTTCTATTCCTCCAAACTGTTTTCCATACCCTTTGGAACTGTTAGTATGACATGTTCCACATTATTTGGGCTTTCTGGTCAGATCCAAATTAATTATTTTTATTCGATGAACTCGATTACACACTGCTTGATTCTCCAAGATTTTAATAAAGAAAATATTGCTGCGTTTTTTTATCGATGTTACTATCACCAAAAATATCGAATGTAAATTTTCTATCGTGTTCATTTATTAAATTCTATTTATAAAAGTTTATTTCAAATGATGTACAAATGCATTTTTATTTATCTCTATAGATTCAATTTTAATTAATCTATTTTATGATTTTAAAAGAAATTTCGTATAGATTCTTCATGACATAAAAATGTCAACTTATATTTTGACATTAATGTTCTCTTTCTGTTTTCCCGGTCATATTCTAACTTAATTTAATTTTAAGAGCATATATTAGTTTTTTTTTTTGTTTTTGTTTTTACTCAAATCTTAAAAACACTTTAATTTCACTACAATTAGAATAAATTCTCCATCTCAGATTTAAAAAAAAAATGTAATTATCTTCCATTTCTAATACTTTTTAAAATGCCCACTTATTTCTCAGTATTTTATTTTTCCATCTCATTCGTGTGTTCAATTCGGCTGTTTTATTTCTAGATTCAATACGTTCAAATCAATAATAAGCTGGTAACCTCCATTGAACTGATTTTAATCTATTCCGGATCCACCACTTGAATCAAATTGCGCATGCGCAGACAAACGTTTATCCACATTAAATGACACTCACTTAGATAGCAAATGCTGATTTTAAATTCGTGGTTAGAGTAGCTGATTGAAGAAAAAAGTTTTCGTTTTTTTTTTCTCTCTTAAATTTTTACCATTGGATTTTCAAAATCGAATAGAATGTTTCGGCTGGAGTGTTGATATACGGGTAGATTATGGTTGTTTTTTTTTTTTAATTTACGCTTTCTGAAATTGTCGGTTGGATTTCACAGCATGTCAACCTTTGTTGGGTTATTTTACGCCGCAAAAGTTTGTTATATTCATTTTTTATTTATACTCAGTTTTTTCAAAAAAAAAAAAATCATTTTTTAAACACATTTTTATCTATGTAATCCATATAGGATATCCTAACAGGTAATACCACCGGCGGTCAGATTGGACCTGGGAGTAATGTTCATGAAGGGGTACTTCACACTCCCCAGAACTCCAGTATTGAAACTTCACCACTACATACGGTATATCGCCAGGCCCAGGACAGTAAGACACTCAGCAATCGGATTCTAGCTCATATATGATAAAAAGGGCGGGGTTTTACCAAAAGGACAGTAGGGTTGAGACAGTCAAATAGGTTCTAGGGCTTATCGTGACCAGCCGATTGATCGAGGGGGGCTCTCCAACCAAAGTTTTCCAACTGGGGTCTATTCAATTGACAACAGTAATCCCTTTCGTTCAGCAAACTTCTCTACAGACTGAGCTCGTTCCTCTTACTTACTTCTTGGTCACCCAAAACACAGTAGTCACCGAATTTCACCTCTCTCAGAGACACTTGCTTTCTTGTTGACTTCCAGGGTCAGCGATCGTCCATTTTTATAATGGCTCGGCTACCCTTTATGCAAATTCAGTCTCGTCCCATCCGGTCTCTCGTGCACGGCACAAGCGATTCTTTGCTGCTTATGTTGGGGGAATCGGCCATTCACATTACACACAACTTATTTCTAAGATTGTTTTCTATATTAATTCCTTCTACTTTACTTATTGAAGCTTATATATTTACCAACCTCTCCGTACGGGCAGGATGTGGCACATATCATCTTTTTAAGCGGAGTTTAACAGATTTGAATTTAGAATTGTCCTACTATACTGATTATATAGCCAAGGTTAAAGAGACCAGGGTACCCTACTATGCATTCGTAGCTTGAGGGAGAGTAGCTGGATTCATACCTTTCCTATGGGTATTAACGCTATGTGAAATGCATACAGGATCGTCC
>CM042141.1:135136095-135158595 GCA_023376005.1 Doryteuthis pealeii
TCCTCTCTCTCTCTCTCTACTCATTTTTGCATTTCATCGGTTTTCTAACTCTGTCTCTCTTTCTCTTGCTCAATATCTCTCTTTCTCTCCTTTTCGACTCTTCACTTTTATTCCATTGGCCTCCTCTTTCTCTCTTTCTCTCTCTCACTTGCTCTCTCTCTCTCTCACTCTCTCTCTCCCTTGCTCTCTCTCTCTCTCTCTCTCTCTCTCTCTCTGTCTCTCTCACTTGCTCTCTCTCTACTTTTCTCTTATCTGTGCAACATCTACATCAGCCATCGTGCATTTTCATAAACATGTCTTCCAGTGACGTTGGTGAAGAAGAGAAAATACTTGTTCTGAAAATTTTTTTAAAAACTTGGAAACAAAAAAAAAAAATTAAAAAAAGAAAAAATATTTAAAAAAAAAAAAACTCTGGAAATCAAAAGAAAGAATTAATGTTTGAGGTTCGTTAATCTTTCTGCTTCTTAGAACAAGGTGCTCCGGGCAAAACGAATGATCTTTATCGAAGATTTTCTTTATCAATCCATTTACGCTACTGCAATCTGCTCAGGAATTATTTTTTTTTTGCTTCTTCTAAAGAAAAGATTTTCATATTTACAGGAATATATGAACACATACAACATTGAATATTAATATGCGTCATACAATCACTGTCTTATACGCGCTTATATGAATGCATGAATACTCACATATACATACCTACACTCAGAAAACACATATATATACATAAATATACATATATGTATACACGTACACACTCACACACATACATATATATATATACACGAAACACATATTTATATATTAATATATGTATGTATATATACACGTACACACAGACACATACACACATATATGTTTCCTTAAATGTACATGAACATATATTCGTATGTATATACTGTAACTATATACATATACATATGTATATATCCACACACAGATTCATATACGTACATATACACAGGCAAAAATATATATGTCTATACATACGAATATATACATGCGTATCCCTCTCTCTGTATATATATGCATATATATATATATGTGTGTGTGTGTGTATAAGGCATATATATATATTATGTAGACACACACACACATATATATATATATATATAAATATATATATATATACTCACCTTTATATATATATATATACTCACATTTATGTAGACACACACACACACACACACACACACACACACACATATATATATATATATATATATATATATATACATACTCACGTTTATGTAGACACACACACATATATATGTATATATATATACATACTCACAACCTTTATGTGACACACATATTATATATATATATATATATATATATACATATATACATACTCACTTATGTAGACACACACACATATATATGTATATATACATATACATACTCACCTTTATGTAGACACACATATATATATATATATATATATATATATATATATATATATATATATATATATATATATATAGAGACCATGTAGACACACACATGTACATAATGTATGTATATATACATATATACATACTCAACTTTATGTAGACACGCACACACATATATATATATATATATATATATATATGTACATACATATATAAACACAAAAGATACGCACACACGCACGCGCACACACACACACATATATATATAATATATATATATATATATATATATATATAGCTTTTGCGCAGCGAATATTTACGTTAACCGTACACATGTATAATACGTATATTTATTTCTGATACGTTTGTTGTCGTTTTTTTGGGGTGGTTGTTTTTTCTTTTTTTATATGACAATGGAGCCAGATACTAAACGGATCACAATTAGTATTTCTTCTTCGTTTCTGATCTATTTTTGATAATATAACGCATGAAAAAGAAATATTACTTCATGATCAAGTAAAGTTGCATACGTATCTATCAATTGACTCATCTGTCAATATATCTAGGGTTTTTTTTTTCTCGAAAATAAATTTCTAACGAAAAGAAATGAGGGGAATTATTTTCTTATTCATACATAGCACTAACACGAACAGCTTTCTTTCTCACGATCTATCTCAACAGTTATGTCTCTCTCTATTTTTCGATCTCTCTCTAAAAACAGATAGAGAGAATCACACACACACACACACACACACACACACACACACACACACACACACACACACACACATTTATCTATGCAGCAATAGAGCAAGTGGGATAGAAAAGAGAGACATTGATAAATCAAAGGTTGACAAATTTATGTCGAAGCATTTTAAGAATGTTATGGTTTACTTTCAGTTAAAATATGGTAATCATATTATAATCTGAATAAAAATAAATAGAATAGATAGATAAGACGTGTATGTACATATTTACCAACCCCTCCGCACGAGTAGGATGTGACACAAGGTCATTCTTAGACGTGTGAGTATTCATGCATTCATATAAGCGCGTATAAGACTGGTTTAAATTCATTTTGCCTTCTCCTAGACTAGTTGCCTAACCAAGGATAGAACCCAGTCTGCCCTGCTATTTACTCATAGCTAGAGGATATCAGGTAGATACATATCTTTTCCGTGTTTGTTCTACATTTTTCCACATACTGTTGGATTAAGTTCCCCATTTTACTTCCACACACACACACACACACACACGTGTATGTGTATATATATAATATGCGTGATATTTTGATAAATAAACCGTGCTCAATATCATGGTTTGGCATTTATCAAAGTTAGGATAACTTGGACATGGAGTCAACGTACTTTGTTACTGTTTCTCACAGGTGTGAAATTATCAGTACCTATGTGCCGTTTATTCCATGCCCACGCTTCCCTAACTATGTTGTTGTTGTTATTATTATTATTATTATTATTATTATTATTATATTATTATTATTATTATAAAGTTCGGAAATGGTTTGATTTTGTTAAAAAAAAGTATACTTAAAAAGGTATTCCTCACGTCTGAAGATTGTTAATAACCTAAAATATATTTCGCATTGAATTGGGAAAAATTCAAACCATTTTGCAGACCTTTTTATTATAAAATATTCACATTGCTCTCGCTGAATCTACAGCTCTCTCCCTCTCCATCTCTCTCTCCATCTCTCTCTCTCTCTCTCTCTCTATATATATATATATATATATATATATATATATATATATATATATATATATATATTGATGAATACAATATTTATAGTAATTCATGTATATCTATGCGATAACTCTTTAAGCATACGTTCATAACCAGATACATGCACACAAATCTCATATAATAGCCATTGTCACATATGGATAAATCCACAGTATATATTTATTTTTACGTATGTTCCTGCACAGGTATATATATATATATATATATATATATATATATATATATATATATATATATATATATATATATAATTTGGATATTTCCAGTAGCAAATCGATCATTTGTTTTTTTTTTTTTTTTGCACGTCTTTTTATGGTCGATTGATATCCTTCTTCCCTAATTTTACACACACACACACACACATACATACATATATATATATATATATATATATATATATATATATATATATATATATATAGTATTCGGATATTCACGATCGAATTTCTATTCTTATCAAAATTTGAAAATTGTGTCAGATGTGACAGGAGGTAATCAATGCATTGGCAAAAGCACGACTAAGAAAAGGGCCTTAAACAAATACCAAAAAAAAACCGATACTTTATGAACGTAGATAATAGAGAGATAGACATAGTTCAAAGATGGACAAGAAAGCAACAAAAAAAAATCTGAACTTTTGAAGGAAAAGAAAAGAAAAGAAAAATGTGAGAGAGAGAGATAAAATGGCTGTCTATAATGCGTAAAGAAGAGAGGTATTGTTATCTACAGAGACCGGAAGCGGAAATGAAAATGCAAAGACATAGACAGGAAACAAGGACGAAGGCCGAGACAGGAACTCAGCCATAAAAAAACGACATATTTTATTCTTGTCGTTGCTTTGGATGCTACGCATTTTCAAAATCTGGCCAGATTCCTGCGCAGGCGCATATCACCGAATGAATGAATATTCTAAATCAATATCTGGCATGACGTCACGAAATATGAAAGTCGTTTTCGTATGATACCTACTGTAGCAAATCGTTTATTGTTAAAGGTGATGATTAATCTCAGTGGATCAATCTATAAACCTAAATGAAATTATATCGACCAGCAGGACCTGCGGATACACCACAGTATGATAATTTAGTTATTACCACATGCCATATGTTTACTTAAGAGCTATTTCAAAATAGTTCAATATGGAAAATGTATCATAATCTTGATTTAACTCTCCCTCAATCTTTTCTTTTTCTTTCTTTCCTTTTTTTATCTTTTCATTGTTCGATTGAAACATATTAGCGTTATCGCTTTCGCGCGGTCAACCCCTCTCTCGATCTTTCCCATACTTTCATTTTTATATTTTTCTTGTAGCATGTCCTTTTTCTTCCCTTTCTTCTTAATAAAAACAGAATGGTCCATTATTTAGCTGCGGTGACGACACCATAAGAATTCGGTAGATAAGCAACAGTAGATATTCAGCATTTACATTTTTGCGTTTCATATTGGATGGTTCTATTTTTAACCAGAGGGTAGGAAAGATGATAAGTCGTACTTTATGGAACACTAGTATAAATATATAGATTAGATAAAACAATTGATATCATAGAACTTCCCCCCCCAAAAAAAAATTTTTTTAAAAAAAAACCTACACAACAACATGAATATACAATGTACATGATTCCCTAACATCTAGGCATAAAATAACCCTAAACTGATTGACCTTCCGTTAAAAATCAATCAATCAGCTTGATATAATATGCTTTAATGTCGCAGCTGTAGGACGTCTAGGATGGATCGAAAACTAACTTATGGGGGAATCTGGCTGTGAGATGAGCTTGCCAAATTATCGTACTGCAAATTATGTATACAAAGGAGAACAAGCAGTTATTAAATAAGAATATTTCATCTGGCTCGTGGCCACAAACCCCTGCCCCTAGTGCAGATTTTTGGCAACACATTTAATAAGCAAGGTGTGTCAGTAACAGCTATTGCCGTGATTAGTCTCCCACTAAATTCTGCATTTGCCCAAGGCTAAAAAGAGGGAAAAGTTCAACCCCCAGATAAAATTAAAGACAATGCGACCAGGCAGCTGTATATAACATAAATGAAATTAGGCGAAATATTCCTTAGTTATCTGCGAAGTCATTCGATGCAGACCTGTTGACCTTAGGAATTCCAAAACGTATATATGATCCTAATGAAGAGGCACAGGTCAAGGATTGTAATTATATATATATATATATATATATATATATATATATATATATATATATTATATAGTATTCGGGATAAATTCGGTAGTTTCATAAAGAAAAAGAAAAAAAAAAGGGCTTGGCAACTACAAAATGTAATGGATCGTAAAGAAATTCAACAGGCACCGGAAAGTACACTACTGTCAACAAGTTGTACTCAAAATAACCGCCATTAGTGTCGATCACCGCTCAATCCTGATCCAGAACTTGGAGCAAGCTGATGTTACAGTTTCTCTGGGAAATTCGGAGGCCAAACATTGGGACTGGTGTAGTCCTAAAAATTCACCAACAATCATTTTTGCCTTTTCCCAGAGGTGTGGTATGGGCTGAATCCTACTGCCATTGGCTACCCTTGTTATTCAGGGCTTTATAGTGTTTAGCAACTCCACGTAGGCATCTGAGGGTCCTTCAACATTTTTTCTGCAGATGATCGTGTAATTCTGCTGTACGAACGCAATCAGATCGTCTGTTATGTTGCATTCTTCTAGCCACAGCCTCGTAGTCTCCATTGCAATTCTCCAGTTCATGTTATTATTAATTATTTATTAGGCTATCAGACATAATTTTTCTACCTGGGTATTAATAAATATTATCCCTATTATAAAATATTATTTTTTTCACATTTGAAGGTTACTGTTCAGGTTAGGAAAAAGTTATCTACCTGAATATCTAATATAGATTTTTGTTGCCTTGTTTGAATTAATTAGATTATAATCTATGTTTAAATTAGTGATAGAACAGTACAAAGGAGATAAGCATCTGATTTTGTTCAGACAATAAATATTAATTAATAATAATGAATAATTAATGTGTGTTTCTAAAATAATGTGTCAAAGTTACTTGCTGTTATATTTTAATTTCCATTTATTTTCAAATCGTAATCTATATCACCATGGCTTCTACACAAATCCCCATGTGTACCAATATATATATATATATAATCTTAGCTTATTACTAGAGTATTAGACATAATTTTTCTACCTGGAAATTAATAAATATTAGCTTTTTTTCTATTTCAAGTTAGAAAAAAATCTCCCCGCTGAATATCTTATAAAGATTTGTGTCATTGTTAAAATTAATAACAGTATAATTTGAGGTAGAATACTTCAAAGTAAATTAGCTAGTGATTTTGTTACCAAACAATAAATAATTATTCATTGTAATGATATAGCAAAGATTGCTAAGTCGGTAGAACGTCCTCCTATAAATCACGAAGTTCCGGGTTCCATACCGGTCCTAGCCAACACAGCCTATGAGCAGCACTGTACAGTAAAGTGAGAAGCTTATGTTAGGTATGGCTCTCTACCTCAGACGCTGAAATGATCTAGCGCTAGCAAAAAGGGGATAGACTCCCTCGTTGTCTGTCTGATACCGATATAGGCCGCACCGTCGACTTGATTTACAATTTTTTTTACAATGAATGAAAAGCAGCAAAATAAATATACGTTCTTTTAAAATGAACAAATTTCAATCGTTCGGCTAGAAACCACAAGGTTTCTAGTTCGATACCGGTCCTCGCCAACTCAGCACATGAGTAGCACAGGGATCCGTGCGGTAAAGTAAGGAGCTGATAGTATGTGTGGCGCTCCACCTCAGACGCCTAAACAATCTCCTTGGTCTAGCGCTATTGAAAAGGGGATAGACTCCCTCGCTGACTGGCTGATACCGACTTTAGGCCACCCCGACGACTTCACTTTTTTTTTTTACTTACATAATAAATAATGGAATACCTTGCCTATAAATTAATGCCTGTTTCTGTATTCAGGATATTTAGCCTTGTGTCATACTTACCTATTTTTAGTAGATGTCATTAATATCAAGAGAAAGAACAATATATCTTTACTTCAGATAATATTATTAGTAATGTGCATAAAGAAAACAACATGATTATTCATATTTCAATAAGATTAACAAACGTATAAGATACAAAAACAAAATTGAATAGAAAAAGATTTGCCTTCAAGCATGCTTCGAGTAAGAAAGCTAAAAAAACAACAACAACAAAAAAAAAACCCCACAAAAATCTATAATTTTAATATCTCCTTGGTCTATATCTTACTTTTGTAATAGCGAATACGCGTTGTTTAAAAATTGTATTATTTTCTTTTTTTTTTTTTTTTTTTTTTACATATATCATTCTCTTCTTTTTATTCACTTTCAAAGAAGAAGAAAAAATGTTAGTCTTCGTTATGTTTCATGCATATGCCCTCAAGCAAAGTTCATTAAAATTTAAAGTATTTTTTGTCGTAAAATTAATATTGATAAGGTCCTGGCATTGCTTGAAGGCTTTAAGGAAATGTTGAGAGACTTCGTTTTCTACACGCCCTCTTTAAAATTAATACGGGATATCAAACTTCCGAATACGCGAGGGTAATGAGTTCGCTTCCCGTGCCCGGAGTACTAGTCACGAACGTGAGAAATATAAAGCATCATGTTATATTTTGTAATAAATATATTTATAGTGATTGGTTTCAAAGAAAGAAACACTTGTGCTTGTCTCAGATTACTTGAATGGAGGAATTCCTACATAACCAGATTTGCTTGACGTAACAGTTATCTTTGTAAAATGGTTGTGAAGATACAAGAACAAATCCTTGATGTGGTTGTTTGTGTTTCCCATTACTCTGGCGCTCCCGGGAAATGCATGAATACATGTGTTCCCCATCCTAACACTTCAGATGAATAATAGAGTAGACTGGACTCATTAACCTTGGCACAGAAACAAATTCTTGCAAAAGAAAAAAAACTCTGAATTTAAACCAGCAGCAATGGGCTTAAAAACAATAGATATTGTTTGTTTGTTTTTTTAAAGATTTTTTCAAGTCTTATTATAATGGAAATTATGTGTTTTTCTTTCTGTAACCAAAACTATATTACTACTCAAGTCACAATTCCCTTAGTTATTTACGACACATTCTCCATGATTGTATTTTTATTCAATCCTCAATTATTAATAAAATTGTTTTACATTATTAATACTATTGACCAAATCTACATACTAAAAACATGCAATTGTATTTATATATACAACAAAATTGAGGTTTGCAGTGTGGACAGGAACGGCTGATTTGTATATTGATATTATAAATTTGATTTTAATAAATATCTGCTTAGTATTATTGATTTCTAATTGTTTCGTTTTATCTTAATGAATATGAGTAAAAAATCTCGGTGATAAATCTTAAAATAAATTTATTAACAAGAAGAAAAAAAAGCAATTTTATTCTTTACTTCCTATTTTAACTAAATAGTTAAATTAGAAAAAATTAGCAATGAAAGACGGGAGTGGTGGAAGAGTAAGTTTCACTTGTTCTATTTTTCGATTATACCCACCTCTGTTTCAAATCTTTTTATTTACATTCTTATTTCGTTTCATTAGCTTTTCTAATTTAATATAGTATTTTATTACATTAAAACTTAAATACTGGAACTCTGAGGGTGCATATATTTGCTAATATGAATGATAGAGTAGACTGGACTCATTAACCTTGGTACAGAAACAAATTTATGCAAAAGAAAAAATAACTGAATTTAAACCAGCAGCAATGGGCTTAAAAACCGTGGATATTATTGTTTCTTTTTAACGATTTTTGCATGTATGAATAATTTTCATTAATCTCTGCTTCTCAATAAACTAATAGACATAATTTACGTTAACTTGCAAACAGCTATATTTGACCCAAAGATAGGACTCTAATAGCTAGTCTAAGTGAGGACCAAAAAGGACTGTTTCGGTATACAGCTGGTCCAAGTAGGAAGAGATCTTACCCCTTTGAAGAGATGCAGTTAGTGTATTCCACAACCCCAGCCGACAAAGGGGGTCTAGATTTGGAACATCATCCCCAGGACACTACAGCCTTGAATTGAAGTAGAAAACTAAAGCGTTAAATAAGAAATATACTGTTAAACACTTATCGTTCACTTACATTTGACGTTCATTTCAAAACTGGATACAAATAAATAAAAAAAATGAAATGGTAAAATTTAGAAAAGAACAAAAACTATCGAAACTGAATGATACTAAAACGTTCTGTGCCCATGAGGAGTTTTTTTTTTCACAATATTTTTAAACAGTCTGATGCCATTCCACCGCTACTGCAATTCCGTTATCTTTATAGAATTATAATATAAATAAAATGAATTCTATAATATAATTCCTATAATATAAATTCCATAAAGTGAAAATGCCTTGAGCTTAAATCTAGCCTTTCGCAGCCTTTAAGTGAATTAGTCTGAAAGGTGTTCTTAGAAATATCCGCTTCGAATTCATTATTTAGTATAAAATATTTGCAGTTAATTCTTACATAGTTCTGTCAGGTGGCGGGGTTTAGAATAGTTTAAAATCTTCTTTATTTTATATTTCATACTGGGTCAGATATTACCCGTAAAGGAAAGAATGATAACACATTTTGGGATTGTGACTCAATGAGTTCTTTCCTGCTGCTGTTTAGTAATTAACGATGAAAGAAAAGTAGTGTTTCTTTTTGTAAGTCAGAAGTAATTTTGTTGAAATGAGAAACATTAAAACCAAACTATTGGATAAATGTTGATTCTTCTGGTTGCGTTTCCAAGTTTAACCAAAGGTCACTGCAGTTGCTAAATTCATACGTTTCTTAAAAATGTCAAGAGTCCGAGGCGTGACTTAATTTACACGCACTTCTTGATTTTTTTTTTTTTAAGATGTGCGATTCAGAACAAAGATGACACATTTCTGACAGAAGGAAAAACTCGGACAAAATAAGTATTGCAGTCCAGGTAAAAAGTCAAGGGTAACTTTACCCAATGATAATTAGTATAAACAAAAAACGCCAGCCATATTCCTCATCTTTTATCTCTTACCTTATGTGTAAAACGTATTCTTTTCTAATATATATGATTTTATTATATTTGATCAACACAATTTAAACATGCTCTTAAATCTCGTCTTTATTCAACTATGTATAAAAGAACCTGGGCTCTTGAACACGTTTCACTATCACCTTTTCAGCTTTGTTTTTAAACTGCACCTCTGCATAGGGATAAGACCCACCCCAATGGGGATACCTGTTGGTCGTGGTGATGCATAAAGATGAGTAGTCCATGACATGCAGCACTCCACTTAGATCATTACTTGGGCTAGACGGGCGGTCGGAAAGGCCCCTTCCGAGCAATCGACTGGTCATGTCAAGTCCAAGCATTTATAGGATTTCCCCAACCCTGTTTCCCTGATGGCAAGCCCCAACCCTTTTTATCAAATGGGTGCTAGAAGGCCGTGGCTGGGGGTCTTAATGTCCGGGAATGACGTTAAACTGTGATGGTGAGGTTCCAGTTCTGGAGGTTTGGGGAATGGGGAGCACCCCTTCATCACCATTGATCCCTGGTCCACTCTTACCCTGAGCGGTAGTACCTGTTAGGGTCCCATCAATGGGTTAAATAGAAAAATGTGTTTATAAAAATATTGAGTATCCATTAAGAATGAATTTATTTCAAAACTTTATCGGCATTAAATGACCCACTGAGGTTGATCTGCCGTAAAACAAAACAAAAGAAACAATCAAACAAACAAACTTTAGAACAATTCTAAAAATATTAGAATTGTGAGATTCATTAAAATATTCCTTTACAAATTTATATTGAAAATTTCTTTAAAGTTTATTTTTTTTAATTAAGATTTTTAGCTTTTAAAGATTTCGCTAGATTGTAATCCTTTGTAATCCTGTAATTTTAATCCTAAGTTTGAATGGAATTTAATAGTTTTTTTAATACAAAACTTAATGTGTTGTGAATTACAAAGACATGAAATTAATTTAATCTTTAAAGTTTTATTTATTTGCGAATAATGTGATCCTAACGAATTATTGTTATCATTATTATTGTCTATATATTAATACGCTTGTTCCTTCATCTTCCGACCGTTATCATCTTGCAACCCACTGTTATTAAAAATGAGACCGTCCAAATCGTCCGAGATGAAATGCAAAAATGTAAATCCTGATTTTCTTGTGTCACTTAATTGCCGAATTCTTAATTTCATGAGTTATCATCTCAGCTAAATAATGGACCACGCTCTTTTTATTATAACGAAATAATGGTATGAAATATGACATTCTACACAGAAAATATATAAGAGAGTAGGGGAGATATACATAGGGGGTGAGCGCGTGGAAGCAATAAAACTAATCCATTTCTATCGAACTTAAAAGAAGGAAATTAAAAAAAGAGACACTCCTTTCCTTTTTTAACTATCGGGCTAGTATTTGTGTCATATAAAATATTGTATTTTCTTAATCTAACTTGTTCAAGTACCTCAGAACAAGGATTTGGCCAACACGCAGTTGGATTGAAAATACGAAACAATAGAAATCTTCATTACCCTTTAAAATATTGAAAAGTTACATCTGTTATGAATAAATGTAGCAAGAAAACGATTGCATTTAGAATTGAATGAAAAGATTCAGGGTCTGTTTTTATTTTTATTTTTATTTTTTTTTTTATTTTTGTATTGAAAATAATTTCTAGTTTACGTTCTCGTGTTTAAATGTAAACAAAAGGCAATGTTAGAAATTTCGATTGTCAGTGGGCAAAACAAAATATATTTTTGTTTAAGAAACACACAATATAACTTTAAACAACAATCTAATTGATAATTTATACGTTCCACATATTAATTATGGGAATTTGTCAAAAGAATTTCAGTCAAAGGTAGACATAGAAAAGTAAATCTCTTTTCACTTCCTATTATTTGATTATTATTACAAGCAAAATAAAAAAACGCCCTCTGGGTGATATAAAATAAGTTTTTGAAAAATTCAATATCAGAGAGTTTGTACCATAAGTAAAATCATCAAATTTATTGAAGGAGTAAAAAATAAAACAGTTTGAAATGGAAACTTAGTTCTGCTAACTCGAAATATATAATAAATTAAAACAAACTATGTATACATATATAATACCGGACATGTATTTATCAAAACTTATCTTTAAAAAACAATGAAGGCTGTCTAACGTTCCATTCTCAAATTTAGAGTGTATATATTGTATGTTATGTCAATTTTGGTTAATGTGACATAAGCATTGACGTAGTTTTTGTTAAAAATAGAGACCGAATATACATTATCAATATTTTATAATTATATTATTATTATTATCATTATTACGTGGACATATACCAAGTTATGATAAGTTAATTATTACATTTATGTTTACTTAAGAGCAAATGTGTTCAATATGTAAAAAGTATAATAATCTTGATTTAACTCTCAATCTTTCTTTTACTCTTATTTTTTCTATTTTTTCTTTCATTCATTTCATCTTTACTTATTTTCGATTAAAAAAGATTAGCGTTATCGCTGTCGTGCCCTCTCCTCTCTAACTTTCACTACTCTCTTTCTTATTTCTAATGAGAAAGGAATGGTTCATTATTAGCTGAGGTGACAACACTCGTGAAAAATAAGAATTCTATAAATAAGCAACACTTGTTAATCAGGATTTACATTTTTCCATTTCATCTTTGACGATTTGGATGGTTTTATTTTTAACCAGAGAGTGTTGGAAGATGATAACGGTAGGAATATTAAGGAACAAGAATATTAATGTATAGATCATGATTTTTTTCAAATCTGCCGTAGCTGGTGATTTACTGGAGTCTGAGTGACTGCAACTTTTCTCGGGTCTCCAGGACTCTTCTGAGTATTCTAGTGGACCGTAACAGTGCTGTAGTTTGGATGGTCTCGATTCTTCTTCTGATTTCCAGTTCACCCAAATTCTTTTCCAGAGCTTTAGGAACCGTCCCAAGGGCACTAATGACAAATGGTACGACCTTCACCTTCATGTTCCACAGTTCCCCCAGTTCTCTGGCAGATCTAAGTATTTGTCTGTCTTTTCGCTTTCTTTCATTTTCACTCGGTGGTCGGCATGAACGACAAAATCCACGAGATGACAGGTTTTCTTATTCTTGTCAATCAATACTAGGTCCGGTCTCCTGGCCGGGATTAGGTGATCCTTCTGTACCTCGAAGTCCCACATAATTTTATGCGTATCGTTATCTTTAGGTTTGTGCATATGCCGTTCGGTTGTACGGTGAAAATGGAATTTCTTGCACAATTCCCGACTCTTTTCCACAGAGACGGGTCTAGTCTTGTTCTATCCTTGTGTTAGTTTGCTGCACTCACTTATTATAAGGTTGTCCCTATCTCCACACATTCTGCACTTGCTATTCTGCTGCATCTTATCTATTTTGCCTTTATATAGTTTGTTGTAATGGCATTGTCTGGGGCTGCGATTATAAGGGATTCGGTTTCTCTTTTGAGGTTTCCTTTTCCTTTCACTTCCATGTCTTTTGATATGATATCTCATGGGTTTAAAGTACCGATGCAGTTTTTTTTCTTCCCATTTCTGTTTTTTAGTTTTTGGTGTATTTCTATTTGTCAGTGTGTTACAGTTGCTTTTCCTGGCTGCTGCAATTAGTCTTTCCTTACAGTTATTAGTGTATTCTTCAAGTGCTCGGATTGTCGTATCTACACTATCTTCAATGTTGGCGAGACCTCTTCCCTCCTCTTTCCTTGATACAGAGTCTGTTTGTGTCATCTCTAGGGTGGAATGCCTTGTGCATGGTCATGAGCTATTCTCTTGTCAACTTTAGGAATGGTCACGAGGATAGATAATTATCATTATTAGACATTTCCACAGCAGCGTTACCAGTTGATCTTTCACTGGTGTCTGAGTGACAACAAGTCCCCTCAGGTCTCCAGGACTATTCTGAGTATATTTGCCGATTTCAGCAATGCAGCTGTCTGGATGGTCTCAGTTTTCCCTCTGATTTACAGTTCCTCCAGTCATTATTATTATTAATCATTTAGTTTGATTAGCCTTTGGAACTGTTAGTTTTCTGGTGGCATTGTACGAATTTGTTTTCGTGCTTACACTTGGATAAAAGTGTTGCATCGGGCCAAATTCGAGTAGTAGTCGGTAGTAGTAGTAGTACAAAGGGATTGTTTATTCCTTTCTAGGCTCATGGGTTCTTTTGAGAGAGAGAGAGAGAGAGAGAGAGAGAGAGAGAGAGACGGGGGGGGGAATTACTCTATCGTAAATCATGTTCGGTACTACTATGCGAAACCCATACGGGGGAATTCAGGAAGCCCCGCCTGCCTCTCACGAAGGCCCAGACGAAAGAGTCCGATTTTTCTTTTCTTCCCTTTCTCGTCCCGGCGTGGGAGGGTCACTCACTTCAGCTTCCGTTCAAAATTCGGAACGTCCGTTTTTATTTTTAAATCTAGTTCCGGGGCCATTCAATTTCTGCCCCTTGAGTGTTTACCCTTCTAAACTTTAACCTTTGTTCTTATTTCTTTTTCTTCTCTTTCTCCAGAAATCCGATTACTGTTTTCTTTTCAATTCCCAAATTCACCGTACCAAAAGTTCTGATACTTTATTTTAAAGTTTTGTTCTGGGAAGGTAATTATATATTCAATAAAGATCAGAATTTTCTGTTTGCATGTGTACACTATGCCAATAATAATGGCATATCATGTTGATTTTTTTTTGTTAGCAGATTACCACGAATTCGCTAACTTCGAGAATAAAGCGATATCCAATAGTCAGTCATTTTAATTACTCAAACGTGATAACTTAACTATTGTCACATACAGTATATTCAACTTATTTATTTGCATTCAATTATAACTTCAATAAATTAGATATGACATATAACCTGCTTTGGTCGTAGGTACGTTACTGTGTAGCAGGAGTTAAACTTAATTTGAACATAGGGGTGAGAGGGTAGTGGCGTAGCTACTGTGTGCCAGTAGTACCACTACTTGCACACAGTAGCTACGTCACTACAAGAAAAGAAAAAAAAACTCTAAACTTCAGATGAAAAATACAGACGGTTATTTTAAATATACTTAATATTTAGCTACAGCAGCTAGACAAGGCAGGCTGCTTCAGACCGGGATCGAAACTCGACCGATTTGTCTACATTCAAAAATATTTCCTCCGATATTTCGATTTAAAAAACGCCTTGCTTAGAATTATTCCAAACACACACACACACACACACACACACACATATTATAATATATATATATATATATATATATATATATATATATATATATATAAGATAAATATATAGGTTTTACATATCTATTTATTGGGACCCAATAAATAGATATGTAAAACCTATATATTTATCTTATTATATTATATAACAGCTCTATCTTATATTGAGCACTCTACCAATTAATACTGCCTTTGGTACACCATTCCAGCAAAAGCTGTAATAGTGACCATCTCACACTACAGTATATATATATATATATATATATATATATATATATATATATATATAATGTGTCTGTGTGTGTGTGAGAGAGAGAGAGAGAGAGAGAGAGAGAGAGAGAGAGAGAGACGATCTGGTTTATCTGAGTGAGTAGAGCACTCGCCTAGGCATCGCAAGATTCCTAGTTCGATACCAGCCAACTCAGCGCATGAGTAGCACAGATTAGATTATCTGATCTGTGCGCTAAAATGGGAACTGAGATTAGGCATAGCGGTCCATCTCAGCAAAAAACATTCTCCCTGTTCTAGTGAGAGCGAAAAGGGGATACTCCCCCACTGTGCGACTGTTACCGACAATAGACCACTTCGTCAACTTTATATAAGAGAGTTCTATAATTTGCTTGAAGCATTGTGTATAAATTGGTTGGGAGTTTGATTTAGAAGGCTATCACAATGCAGGTGTAAAGAAAAAATAATAATACGGTAACAATGATATTGTGTGTTAACCTGTATTTAATTCTTGAATTTTCGAGATAATATCTCTTTTTCAAAAGATCACTGGAACTGAAGCAGTCTAGTTATCATTTAAAAACTAAAAAAAATTCATTTAAAAAGAAATGTCATAACTAGAATGCTTCACTTCCAGTGATCTTTTGAAAAAGAGATATTATCTCGAAAATTCAAGAATTAAATACAGGTTAACACACAACACCATTGTTAACGTATTATTGTTTTTTCTTTACACCTCCATTGTGATAGCCTTCTAAATCAACCTCAAATATATATATTGTAATATATACGTGAATTTCTAAATGATGCACTTAATTTTCTCACTAGCATCACGCGTCCCTATCCGAATATTCATTATCGTCTTTTGAGTGCCGACCTAATATACTGTTTCCATCATACTTCCGGGCTCATATCCTCTTCCGGCAAATCACAAGTTTTCTCTATTGCCTTGAAAGTAGTGATTAATGCCGCACTGAACTATTTTTTCGGTCGGCCTGTTATCGTTATCAGCAACTTTTACGATGTCCTGCATCTGTCTCATCCCCCCCCCCCCCCGCTCCGAACTCTTTATTTTTTCAGAAGATTTTGTCATGTGATCATTTCGTGAGTCTGATTATAGAGACCGATTACAACTTCCGGTACATTGTAGATATCTTTTTAACAGCGATTAACTGAGTCAAAATGTCATAGAGAATAGTTGGGAAGCATAAGGTTTGATTTTTCTTCCTTCTTTTTCTTCTTTCTTTTTCTTCTTTCTTTTTCTTCCTTCTTTTTCTCCCTTCTTTTTCTTCCTTCTTTTTCTCCCTTCTTTTTCTTCCTTCTTTTCTCCCTTCTTTTTCATCTTTTTCTTCTTCTTTCTTTTTCTTCTTCTTTTCATTTCTTTTTCTTCTTCTATTTGATATTATTATTATTATCATTATTATTATTATTATTATAATTATTATTATTCAACTTCTTCTTCTATGTGTTCTTCTTCTTCTTCTATGTGTTATTCTATGTCTTCTTTTACGTGTTATTCTCTGTCTTCTTCTACGTGTTCTTCTCTGTCTTCTTCTATGTGTTATTCTCTGTCTTCTCTGACGTGTTATTCTGTCTTCTCTGACGTCTTCTTTTACGTGTTCTTCTCTGTCTTTTTTTACGTGTTCTTGTTCTTGTTCTTGTTCTTGTTCTTCGTCTTCTTCTTCTTTGTCTTCTTCTTCTCTATGTTCTTCTCCTTTGTGTTCTTCATTGTCTTCTCCTTTTTGTTCTTCAAAGAATGTCTTCTCATTCAAGAATTAAAAAAAAATTGTCATTTACATATCTTTATTTCTCACATGCTTACGCGCTAACAATATTCATTGATTAGCTGTAACTGTGTATATACCACAGTATGATGATTTAATTATTACAACATTTAATATGTTCACCTAAGAGCTATTGCAAAGACTTAAATATTTTTTTTTACAATCACCAGAGAACTCCAGTCTGTACATAGGCAAGTATTTGCTTTTACGCTAAACGGTGATAGGTCAACTAATGTCTCCCCTACAGTGCTCAACCATGAAATTTGGGAGCATATATGAGAGACAGGCAGACTGACCAACATATATATATATATGAGTATATATATACTATAATAGAAGCGCATGGTGTAATGGTTAAAGTTATGGGAATTGGACTTGTCGCTCCGAGTTCAAATCCTGGATGTGGTAATTGCATTTCACTTAGCGCTAATACTCTTGGGAAAAGTATGGATCCTACTCTGCCTTCAGCTATTGACAAATAGTAGGGCAGACTGGGCTCTTTAACCATGGTTAGGCAACCGGTCTAGGAGAAGAAAAACTCTGAATTCAAACTCCGCTTAAAAATGACCTTGCGTCACATTTACTCGCGCGGAGAGGTTGGTGAATATATATATATATATTATATATATATATATATATATATATATACTATTATCTCTAATTCTTTTTTTCTATTCAAGTAAATGCTTGTGTGTATGTGTGTGTGAGTGCGCGCGCGCATTTAAGTATTTATGAACATGTGATTGCGCATTTAAGTATTTATGAACATTATATATATATATATATGAGAGAGAGAGAGAGACACACACACACACACACACAAACAGATCTATATAGACAGTATAAGTAAGTAAAGTCGTCGGGGCGGCCAAATGTCGGTATCAGCCATACAGCGAGGCTGTCTATCCCATTTTCACTAGCGCTAGACCGAGGAGGTTGTTTTTGCATCTGAGGTGGAGCGCCACACCTACCATCAGCTTCTTACTTTACCGCACAGATCCCTGCGTTACTCATACGCTGAGTTGCCGAGAACCGGTATCAAACCAGGAACCTTGTGATTCCTAACCGAACACTCTACCGACTGAGCTAAACCGGCCCTATATATATATATATATATATATATATATATATATATATATATATATATATATATATTATATATATATATTACAGCGTGGGTATGGGATGGTATATAGAATATTTGACGTCATATTTCAAAACCATCCCTTTTCTCAAAACCTCAAAAATTTTTAAATTGAATAACAATAACTACCACTCGCTTTTTTCGTTATTCTGTGATAAATAATTTCTCATCACCTTCCATTATACCAACAAAATGCCCTGAAGATGATCTAATTAATAGATCGAAACACTGCAGCGTCGGCCAATAAACTCACCACATAACCCATTTAAGCCTGTGTTTTTTTTCATTTTTCCTAATATAATACATACCGTCGGATTCACTTCCTTTCTTCACACACACACACACCACAACACACACCACACACACATATATATATATCTATATATATTATATATATGTATATGTATATATGTGTATATTATATATATATATATATATATTATATATATTATTATATATATATGTATATATAATATAATATATGTATGTATATATATATGTATATATATGTTATATATATATATATATATGTATGTATATATATATATGTATATATATGTATATATATATATATATATATATATATATATATATATGTATATATATATATGTATATGTATATATATATATATATATTATATATGTATATATATATATATATATATATATGTATATATATATATATATATATATTATATATATATATATATATAATATTATACATACTATTATCTCTAACCCTTTTCTTCTTTCTCAGTGTGTGTGTGTACTTATGAATGTGTGATGAGATTGTATATGCCTATATGTCTACATTCAAAATGACAATATTTCTTTCAGTTTATTTCGATGTGGTTATTAACTTATATGTATTCTCTTATCTATTTTATTTTTCCTTCCGTTGTCGTCTTTGGGTGATGCAAAGAGTGGAAAGACGGCTGAAGGCAAAATAAGATAGAATAAAAATAAAAATCAACAACCAACTGTTTATACACTCAGACGCAAGGCAAACAAGAAAATTTGTCAGACATTTGAATCGTTTGAGCATTTGAATCGAAAAACCTAATTAGGAATCTCGATATTTATCATGGACAGAATATTCACCAGACGTGTGTTATGGAAGCACATAAAAGTGCAAAAGTACTTACTTATGAATATATATTATTATACTAAAGCTGAAAGAATCAAAGTTGTTCTCCAAAAGTTTATTTTACTGTTTAGTTTAATGACACAAAAGTTATACTAAGATTTTCCTTAGTTTTAGGATTGAGATATGTTTGGAAAAAATTCCATTTTTATTGGTTTTAATTAGTCGTAATTTCCAATTAAGTCAAACACTAACCCGTCTCTTACTTCACATTCTGTCTGTCACTTTCCTTCTCGCTATATATACATTGTTTCTTGATTACCTCAGAGATATATATGTTAGTTTCTTAGAGAGAGAGAGAGAGAGAGAGAGAGAGAGAGAGAGAGAGAGAGAGAGAGAGAGAGAGAGAGAGAGAGAGATTGGTTATGAATTGTATTTGTATGCTAAGTTTCATAAGCAGCCAGCCGGACCAACATCTTGGCCTTAACAAATTTGAATTAGGTCAGATGTTCCCTTTCTTAGAAATCTTACAAAATGATTCTAATATTGTTTTTTTTTTAATTCTCCGGTCGTGTTTATTTCTTTTAAAAAATTAATTCGCTAATTGGTAGTATATATATATATGTTTATGCATATTCTTTAAATGTGAAACAACTTTTCATGCTGTACAAAATGGTGATAGACCCATGTTGAGTTTCAAAGACAAATTTAAAAACATTTACCATCTATACATATTCTTTTAATTTCTTTCTCCTAGACCGGTTACCATGAAAAGTTAAAAGAGCCTAGTCTGCTCTACTCTTTACTCAAAGGTATTAGCACTATTTGTATTATGGAAGCACATACAAGTGCAAAGGTACTTACTTACTAATATATATATTCACTAACTATGAAACGTAATGTTTCATGCTGCTCAAAATATTGGTACCGTTTTTCACCGAAAATAAGACCTACCAGGATTTTTCAGGGTGGTTTAAATATAAGCCTTCCCCTTAAAATAAGCCCTAGTTGAGAGCAACTGACAGACGAAAGAAATAATAATTCTTCACAATCACATCCTGCGAGGCAAACATATGCCGAAAATAAACCTTAGTCTTAATTCGGGGAGATAGGGTAGACACTTGTTGAGTTTTAAAGACAATTCTAAGGAAAAATTTAAAAAAATGTCCCCTCTATACATATATCTCACCCCCCTTCTCTTAGATTGGTTGCTATTCCAAGTTAAATGAGCCCAGTCTGCTCTACTATTTACCCATAGCTGGAAAGAGTGTAAGTTGATTCATATCTTTCCCATGGGTATTAGTGCTATGTGAAATGCAAATAGCCTCATCCAGGATTTGCCCATTTTCTACGAATGTAAACATTTTACCACACGCCTACATTATTTTCATATATATATATATATATATATATATAATATAGAGAGAGAGAGAGAAAGATAGATAGAGAGAGAGAGAAGAGAGAGAGAGAGAGAGAGAGAGAGAAAGATAGATAGAGACACGGAGAGAAACAAAGACATGTACAGAGATTTAACTTGTTTATCTTAACTCTCTCTCTCTGTGTCTCTCTCTCTGTCTCTCTCTCTCTGTCTCTCTGTCTCTCTGTCTCTCTCTCTCTCTCTCTCTTATTTCTCAGTGATTTCATATTATATACATCGGGTGCATCCAATAGAGAATATATACATGCTTCCCACTATCCGCCTCTCTCTCTCTCTCCCACTCTCTTTCTCTCTCTCTCTCTCTCTCTCTCTCTCTCTCTCCTTCCGTTCTCTCTTACCTCTATTTTGCTCTCCCCCTCTCTCTCTTCCCCTCTCTCTCTTCCCCCTTTCTCTCTTCCCTCTCTCTCTCTCTCCCCCTCTCTCTCTCTTCCCCTCTCTCTCTATTCTCTTTCTCTGTTGATTTCATATTATATACATCGGGTGCATCTAATAAGAGAATGTATGCATGATTCAAACCTCTATTTTTCGCTCTTTCTTTACTCCCCTTCTCTCACTTTCACTCACTCCTTTCTTTCCCTCTCTCACTGTGATGTAATATTATATGCATCGAGTACATTCAGTGGAGAAGATAACCATGCTTCACTCTCTCTTCCCTCTTCCTTCTCTCTCTCTCTCTCTCTCTCTCTCTCTGTGATTTCATATTATATGCATAGGGTACATCCAAGAGAGAACATCAAGAGAGACCGAAGATTATGCATCTTTGAAAATAAAAACTTTCTAATTATTATTGTTGTTTGTTGCTGCTTTTTTTCTTTTCTTTTTTTAAACAGCAAAACTGTTTGATTTATTAATCTAATTATCTTTCCACCATAGAAATTTGATACATTGCTGATTTCTATTTAACACTTCTATTGCACATGCGCAGACGACTTATCGTTTATCTCAACCGAAATGGCGACACTTACAACGTAACAGCATCATGTGAACTAGAAAATTCGGACGCTTGTCGTCAGCTTTAATTACATGTTGGTATCGTATGAACACACCAAATAATCCATATATGTAATACTAAATCTGAGTGTATCAATAATTGTTTCCTAAAGGTTTTTTTTCCTATTTAGTTTAATAACGCCAAATATAGGCCAATATATTCCTTAGTCCTGGGATTAATTTATATTTTGAAAAAAAGTAAATTCTAATTGTTTTAATTAGTCGTAATTGGCAATTTAATCAAAAACTGACTCTTACATAACATTTTGTCTGCCACTTTCCCTCTCTACTTGTATCTTGATTAACTACTCATTATAATTTATTAGATGCTCTGTGATGTGGAGAGAGAGAGAGAGAGAGAGAGAGAGAGAGAGAGAGAGAGAGAGAGAGAGAGAGAGAGAGAGAGAGAGATTGAACTTCGACTTATTTGTATGTTAATATTCATCT
>CM042141.1:135168595-135256095 GCA_023376005.1 Doryteuthis pealeii
AACATTAGTGCCAAGATCTATTGGGCATTTACATTTTCTTGAATAACATAGAATCGAGTGGGGATGGAAAGCGTTCCCGCTTCTACAAAACCTCGCCCAGTCCTGCGCTCAGGTGTGAAAGTAAAATTTACACAATCAGCTTCAAAATCCCGAGAGATTGACGTGTTCCATTGTCTTGTAAACACACACACCACACACACACACACACACACACACATATATATATATATATATATATATATATATATATATATCAGTGTGTTTGTATGTACGTGTATATATGTGTATGTATGTCACTATTGTTATCACATTGGTTTAGTGCAGTGGCGGTCTGGATCCGTCCTGCGAAGGCATTTTATCAGGCCCACTGACGGTACTTGAATTTACTGTTAAAACGAAGACATTCTGATACCATTTAAATTTAAATACCATGTTAAGCTTACTAAATCTTCATGGACTTGACTACTGTAGCTGGGTTACAAAATTTCGTGCGTGTGAGCATTTCACTTGTCACTTGTTACGACTGCTTGAAAAACACAGGTAAATGTGGCCGGCGCTGGTTTTTTAATTATCCGGCCCACCGGGAACAACATTTGGTGATCCCTGGTCTAGAGTAACGTTGAGATTACAGTCTCTAGCAGAGGTATATCCAAACGTCTTCATAGTAAAAACTATTCCTCGAAAATCACTTATAGAATGTGATTTATTATTTTTGAGCCTCTCTCGTTCTAAGAATATTACAAAAATATTATATAGTTCATATTTTTAATGCTGATGTTTGCAGTATTGAGCTATATAGATCTATTTTGCCACGAAATATATCTATCATAATAGTGCATAGTTAATTCTTTATAATTACGAATAGCAAAACAAAGACTAAAAACTGCGTCATGGGGGAGGGGGGAGTATGACATTAGTGCAGCGCAATTGAAATATCACGTGGTAAAAAGCCTCACGTCGATGGTCAAAACATCTCGGAAGAAGAGTAAGTCTATGTTTTTAATTAGTTTTTCGTCCCTAGGTATGATCAAACAGATTGTAAAAGAAATAAGAAGATGCAAGAACGAAGAGATAAAGAAGATGAAATAACAGAGAAAAACATTAAAAAGAAATTACAATAAGATTAAATGACCAAAACAAAAAGATAACAGTGAACAATGAAAGATGAAAGGGGAAGAAAAAAAAGGACGAATAGAGTAGGCTCTGGAAATGGTCTTCCTCTCTTGGACTAAAGGGAGTACCCTTCATTGTCATTTCTCCCAGGTCCCCTATAACCTAGAATTGTAGTACCTGTTAGGGTCCCATCTATGGACCAAATTGATCTATTTAAAATGTGTAAGGGCGTGTGTGTGGGAAAGGTGTGAAACCTATTGGACCCCCGATATGGGTTAAATAGTACCACTACTGTTATTCTATAAGGATGACTTTGATTTTGAATAACCCACAAAGGTTTATACACCATTAACCAAAAGAAACTAAACCAAACGTAATAAAACTCAATGCTTTGTTTTGAATATATATATATAATATATATATATATATATATATATATATATATATATAGTATGAACAAAAAGTAATAAACAATCAGGAATATTTCTTGTATGTTGTTTATTCTCAACTAGTTTCGACCTTACGTCATCGTCAGGAGAAATTTTCTTATTAGAAGAAATTGTTTATAGATTTTTAGAAAGGGAGCATTATAGAAGAACTATAAAAGTTGAAGTGTTTTTGAGGGTTTGACATCCTATTAAAATCAGGGTAGACGAGGGTGTTAGTAGCATGTCCATTTGTTCCGTGAAGAACCTCTATGAGGTGGGTTATTTTTTTAATGCTCTTATATATGTGAGGGGGGGGGTTCATGGGAGTTGTGTGTTTGACTATATATGTATACATATAAATTTATATGTATACACATATAGTCATATACACAACTCCCATGAACCCTCCCTCACATATATAAGAGCATTAGAAAAATAACCCACCTCATAGAGCTTCTTCACGGAACAAATGGACATGCTACTACTAACACACTTATATATATATATATATATATATAATACGCTTGTTCCTAAATCTTCCGTCCGTTATCATCCAGTAACATCCTCTGGTTAAAAATGAGACCGTCCAAATTGAAAAAGATGAACTGCAAAAATGTAAAACCAGATTATCTGGTGTTGCTTAATCGCAGATTTATTATTTGTTCCATTTTATTTAACCCAAATGAAACTTTCCAAATGATCTTGCGTCGCTTAAATGCCCAACTTAAAATTAAAAGTAATTGGAAAAAAAGAAGTTACATGATTTTTTTAATAATTTGTAATATTGAAATTGTGAATTACGGAATATATTTTGATAATTTTGATCTTATGTCGTCCAGGCTTCCTTTTTTAATTTACGCTATGTTTTAGCGAGTCAGCGTCAGGCGAATTTCCGACTCAATTTGCATATTTTCGTAGGCGTGTTATTGTCACTTTTTTGACGGCAAATTAATGGAGATATTTTAAACGACTCCCCTCAATTTTTTATCGGCAAATCAATGTAAATATTTTATGAACCCCCTCTTTTAAGAGAGAGAGAGAGAGAGAGAGAGAGAGAGAGAGAGAGAGAGAGAGAGAGAGAGAGTTAAATAAAGATTATGAAAACTTTTTACATATTGAACTATTTGCAATAGCTATTAAAAACGTTTTAATAATTGAATTCTCACACTGTGGTATATCAACAGGTCCTGCTAGTATGGTATTTGCGATATTTAAGTTTGTATATTTTGGGTCCTATCTGAAAACAGTTTCTCTGTGCAGCTTTCGAATCACACAAGGATTGAAGCAATGTCCAACGTGCGAGAGCAGCACCTATAAATATATGGGCAACAACGGTGGGTACCCACAACGGGTTGAATGGCTTCGGTCAGGTAATAGCTAGCACGTACCATCATATTGTAAACCATTCCACTCTGATACACACACAAACACACACTTATAACTGTTATGTAGCGCTTTCTTCGCTACTCTAAATCGTGTAAGTAAGTAGTCGTTGCGGGTATGTATGGTCACGTGGTGAAGTATATGTAGTAGTCAGCTACTACCGACTACTGGACTTCAATACACAACAGATACATATGTACAAAGAGAGGACCCGTCTTTATTTTCTTCGGTGTGTGGGGACGAGCGTGACAATACGAATGCCCAAGGGTTGACGATGACTACTACTGCTGCTGTGATGACTAGCGTTGGTGAGGTGGAAGGTGGCTACGTGACGGCTCACAGACCATCGGCTATGGCCGTGAGTGCGGCCACTCACTTGTTCTCCGTCCGCTCTCTCCTGTCTGACTCTCTCTGGTCTGACTGCCTCTGACGACTCGACCCTCTGCCTTTCTATTGACGACACGCCTACGCATCTTTATCTTTTGATCTGATAACGGACCTTTGTTATATATTTATTTATACTTTCCCTGCTTCCCTGACCGGAAACCCCCTCTTCCGTTTTTTAACTTCTATTCGCTTTTACCGGGAAAAAAGTCGTTTGTCATTTTTTTCGTCTTTTCTTTGCTTATTTTAACCAGAAATTTTTATTTTCGTTCGTACAATATACAACATAACCACCAAAATTTTAATGGATAATTTATTTCAAATAACCAGTTTTTTTTGTTTTTTTTCTTTTCTTTTTTTTAGTATTCTCCATTATCGAATCTTTTTAATAAATTTGAAATTAATAAGAAAACAATTTTGTTTATTTTCAGTTCTGACATCCTTAAATCCTAATGAGTCCTTTTCTTTTCTTTATACGACCAAACCAAAATATAAAGTTTCGGTTTAGTTAAACTGACCATCACAGAGTAAGGATCCAATTCAATATTATATCTGCATCTTTTTTGCAAACAACCGTCTATTCTGTTGAATTACATATATGCATAGTTATTTACTAAACTTAGATGAAGCATGGGGCCATAGTATGAGGCGCCCAATGAGAATCGAACTCACTATCGATAGTAGGCTAATCTGCCTTACGAAACCTTACACTACGCGAGGTGCGCATTATCTATAAGATGTATCACTTTTTGCCAAAATCAGCAGCAGGAATTGACCAATGATAAGCGACATAGAATGCATTTAAGGTTGTTGGTAATTTATCTGAAATCTGTTGCTAATTGGATTTTATACTATAAGGACTATAACTGGATTCTCTTCTACAAAGAGTACACTCTTGTTCTACCGAGGATTCCAAGGAATACAACAGCCTTTCTAATGCTGAGACTGCACCATTTTTCTGCCATTGGATTTACCAATAGGAGACCTAAAATGGCGATCAGAATCGTAACATAACCAGGGGTTAATTTATTTCCATTTTGTACGGTAAGGTAGACAAACACCAAACTAAACTTTATTGGTGAAGCCTTAAGACATCGAAGTTTCCATGCTGAGGAATACATATAATTACGTAATATATTAAAATATCTGGAGACTTTCGTAATCTTCTGGTATTTTACAAGCCTTTTACTACATTGCCTAGCTGATAAACATCCAGGTCTTCTCTTTTTAAAAGATTAAAACTAAAGAATCTTGGTGAATATAGCCAAACTAGGCCGATAGATAAGCATGATCACGTGATTGGTGTAATAATATAAGCTTTTCAGAATCGAAATCATCTCTTGTCTGTTTTGTTTATTTACAGCTGAGAACATTGACAGTTAGTCATCCATAACTTCTACAGTATTCGATAAAAGAAATATATCACCACACAAAAATCTCAACTGATTTTTGTATATAAGGTGTGTCATAAAAGTATAGGGTTTGAAGCTGCATTCATCAATGTAGAAATGAACAATAAATGGAACGTTCATTTTTCCGAATACAAGGTGTGTCATAAAAGTGCCGAGTTTGAAGCTTTATTTACCAAGATAGAAATGAACAATGAATGGAACGTTCATTTTTCCGAATACAAGGTGTGTTATAAAAGTGCCGAGTTTGAAGCTTTATTTACCAAGATAGAAATGAACAGTGAATGGAACGTTATTTTTTTCAGAATACAAGGTGTTAAAATGTAAAAAAAAACCTCGATACTTTTTGACACATCTTGTATATCACCGGATATTAAGTTGGTTGGTTGAATTTTACGGCATGTCAACCTTTGTTGGCTTATTCTATGTTGAATACATTTTGTTTAATTTATTCTTGATGGGTACTCATTTATTTTTTAAACTCAGTTGTTAAACACAGTTTTCAAGTTGTTTCTATTTAACCGATATATGGGACCCTAATCGATCAGGGTGTACCAAGGAGTAATGGCGAAGAAGGGGTGCCCCACATTCCTCATGGCTACAGTATTGGAGGTTTACCATCAGATAACGTTACCCTCATAACATCATGACCTTCGGCCACCGGTTTCTAGTACATATATGGCAAAAAGATTTGGGGGTTGCCATTAGAGCAATATATGGTTGGGATAATCATATAGGTGCTAGGGAATTATGTGACCAGCCGATTGATCGGAGGGACCTCTCCGACCACCCGTCAAGCCTAATTAAGGGCCAGAGTAGAGTGTTACATGTTATGGGCCGCTCAGCCACCAGCATTCCGTCCTTGAGCATCGCGGTCACCAACCACGACCAACGGGTGGCCCCATTTGGGGGATTTTACCCCTCCGCACATGTGTAATCGACGTATTCTTCAGCCCTAGCTGACAAGGTGGATTCGAACTCGGATTGCTGAGTTCACTACGATAACCATTACACAACGCTCCTCCATATATATATATATCTTATTATAATGGAGATTGTGTGTTTTTCTGTCTGTAACCGAAACTATATTCCTACCCAAGTCACAATTCTCTTAGTTATAGACATCACATTCTCCATGATTTTATTTTTATCTAAACCTCAATTATTAATAAAATTGTCTTACATTATTAATACTGTTGACTATGTCTACATACTGTCAACATGCAATTATATTTATATATACAACAAAATAGCGGTTTACAGTGTGAACGGGAAGACTAATTTGCATATTAATATTAAAAAATCGAATTTAATAAATATGTGCTTAGTATTATTGATTTCTAACTGTTTGGTTTTATTTTAATGAATATAAGCAAAAATCTCTTCAATGAATCTTAAATGAAATCCATTAACAAGATAAAATAACTGTAATTTTATTCTTTACTTCCTCTTATAACTAAATACTTAAATTAGAAAAAATAACAATGAAAGACGAGAGTGATGGAAGAGTAAGTTTCAGTTGTTCCATTTTTTATTATACTCCCTCTGTTTCAAATCTTTTATTATACCCCCTCTGTTTCAAATCTTTTTATCTGTATTCTTATTTAGTTTCATTAGCCTTTCTAATTTAATACAATATTTTATTACATTAAAACTTAAATACTTGCACCGGAGGGTGCATATATTTGCTAGTATATATATATATATATATATATATATATATATATATATATATATATATATATATATATATTAAAACACGAAAGTGGTAAATGGGAACATTAACATTCTAACATACATAATATAACGTAATATTAATAACAACGTGGCACTAACAGAAGTCACACGAGGCGGAAGACATTAGTTTGAACAAAATCAATGCCGTTAGCATCAACTGGAAATTTCGCTTATTAGTTCTACGAAAAAAATATTTTCTTACTTTGTTCGTGAACAATGTAAACTGTAATGAAATAGAAAAAAAAACGATAAAAATGCTTCAAATAAATAATTCTGAGAAACATAAAAGAAGAGGAAAAAAAAAAGATTAAAAGAAAATTTAGAAAGAAAAAAATTAATACGAAATAACACTCGACGTATGTCACAATAAACAACCACATAACTACTGACAATAGAATCTGCAACAAGGATTGAAAAAAAAAAAGAAAAAGAAAAGGAAAAGAAAAAAGTAGAAAAAGAAAAGAAAGGTGAAAAAAAAAACCAACAAAAAAACAAAAAACAAACAGGCAATCTCTTATTCGCACATTCTCACATCAATTCATGTGTTCTTTAAGTGCTAAAACGCAATCAGTCCAGCAGAATAATTTTTGCTTCCATTCCACATGGAATGAAAAATCTTTAAGATATTTTTCTTTACTGTTTATTTTATAAGATGTAAATGTATTTATTTATTTTTTTACTCTTTCTCTATAACTTATTATTATTATTATATTATTATTATTATTATTATTATTATTATTAGTAGTAGTAGTAGTAGTATTATGATAAATTCTTCTCGTTCTTCTTCTGTGAGTTTTTTTCACATTAGCGTTATTTCTATTAATATTAGTCGTAGGAATAAGTAGTAGTAAAGTCATCAGGGTGGCCTAAAGTCGGTATCAGCCAAACAGCGAGAGAGTCTATCCCCCTTTTCAATAGTGCTAGACCAAGGATAGTTTTGGCGCCTCACTTACCGTCAGCACCTCACTTTACCGTGCTACTCATATGCAAAGTTGCCGGGGGCCGTATCGAACCTGGAACCTAGTCGTTCTTAGTCGGACGCTCTACCGACTGAGCTAACCCGGCCCTGTAATAATAATAAAATAATAATAATAATAATAATAATAATATAATAATAAGAAGAAGAAGAAGAGAAGAAGAAGAAGAAGATGCTTTTTATTATTATTATTATTATTATTATATTATTATTGTTATTGTTATTATTATTATTATTATTATTATTATTATTATTATTTGAGGTTTTTTACGTCAGCATTAGCTGATGGTCTTTCACTGGAGTCTGAGTCTCAACAAGTCTCCTCAGCTTTCCAAGTTCCTTCTGAGTATACTAGCCTATTTCAGCAATGCAGTTGTCTGGATGGTCTCAATTATTCCTCTGATTTCCAGTTCCTCCAGTCTTTTTCACCAAGCTTTTGAGACCTTTCCAAGTGCACCAATTACAATTGGTATCGCTTTCACCTTCATATTCCACATCTTTTTCAATTCTCTGGCAAGGTCCAGGTATTTGTCTATCTTTTCGTTTTCCTTCATGTTCACGGTGGGATCTGCTGGAACTGCAAAGTCTACCAGTTGACAAGTTCTTTTTTGTTTTTTGTTTTTTGTTAACCAATACTAGGTCTGGTCTCCAGGCTGGGATTAGGTGATTCGTCTTTATCTTTATCTCAAAGTCCTAGAGAATTTCATGCGTTTCTTTCTCAATTATTGATATTTCACTCTTTGTGAGTTTTTCACATCAGTGTTAGCTGATGGTCTTTCACTGTAGTGGCAACGAGTCTCCTCGGGTCTGCAGTGCTCTCTATTATTGCTGTTATTATTGTTATTTTTATTGTTGTTATTATCAGAAATTATTATTATTATTATTATTTTATTATTATTATTATTTTTATTATTTTATTATTATTACTAGTACCAAATAAAAAAACACCCTCCGGGCGATGTAAAAAATAGATTTTTGAAACATATTGCCTGAGGGGTGGGAGTAAAAAATTCAATGTCAACGAGTTTGTACCCTAAGTAAGTAAAATCATCAAATTCATTAAAGGATTAAGAAATAAAACAATTTGAAATATAAACTTTAGATATGTATCAAAATAAAACAAACTATATATAGATATATAATACCAGTCATGTATTTATTAAAACTTGTTTTAAAAAACAATGAGGACTGTCTAATGTTGCATGTTCAAATTTTGACTGTATTTATTCTATGATATGACGATTTGGGGTAATGTGACGTAAGCTGTGACGTAATTTTTGTTACAGACAAAAACCGGAAGCGAATCTCCATTGTTAATAGATTATTATTATTATTATTATTATTATTATTATTATTATTATTATTATCAGAAATGCTTATTATTATTTGTCTGTTTGTTTGCCACGCCCTTCTTTCAATCGTGACCGAGAGAAAACGATTTTTCCAATTCTGTCGACAATTCAGTCGAGATTTCCGTCCGTCCTGCTTTTTGATTCTTTTCTTTCTCTCACCCTTCCCACTACACGCCCAACCAAGACCCTTCAACGATAATCAATAATCCACTTCCGGTTTTGTCCGTCTTCCGTGTATCCTTTAAAAAAAATCATTTACGTTATCCTTTCTTTATTGTACCTCTATTTTCTACACGTATTTCTCCCAATCGGAATCACAATTATCAGCGTTGTCAATTCCATTTATCAAGATGTCTATTATTCTATATTTTCATTTATTTAGAATTACAGTTGTCATCCAAAACAATCAAGGAGGAAGGTATACATGTACATGTCTTGAATTCTAGAATACGTATATATATATATATTTTTAATTTTTCAAAAATTTATTTGAAAATCATTTTCGAATGAAGCATCATAACTCCATTCGAAAATTTTTTTCAAACTTATATATATATATATATATATATATATATATATATATATATATATATATATATATAAATTATCCATAGATACGTGTTTCGAGGTTTCACCTATCATCAGTGTGGCTACACTTTAACAGCTACCTCTAGCCGGGATGGAGACCTGAATGAATTTTCGTCTGCCAAGTCTCTTACCAAGGCGACCATTAGCGGCTGTCAAATATGGGAGAATATTTAATTGATACATTTCTAAGCAGAAATGAATTCAGAGTCCTCTGACTTTGTAAACAAAGTGAGGGTTAGCTACACACCAGAATGGTGAATTTTACAATTAAATACCTACTTAGAGAACTCAACCAAAGTGGTAGTACATATATATATATATATATATATATATATATATATAATATATATATATATATATATAAAACATTTGCTATTCAATCAAATGTGCCAAGCCACCAGGGTTCAATCTTTAAGCAATACTGGTCGCCACCCACGGCCAATAGGCTGGCTCATTAGGCGGGTCCTACCCCTCTTCAGAGGTGCAGTCGGTGAATTCTAAAGCCCCAGACATTAGGGGCAGAATATGATTAGAAATAGAAGGCAAAAATATAGACTATATAGATAAATAGATCCATGATGATTTCTGTAAAGAAACCTAATAATTAGAAATTGTTTAGTATAAAATTCACTTCCCCTTCCTCGAAGGTGACTGATTACATTAAAGGAAGTTCCTCATCATGTTCATCCTTATTATGATGTATTATGATTGATGAAATCCGTGTCAACCAGAGCAGAGACTCTGCAGAAACCGTCATGATCCATTATTCCCATCACGGGATTATAAGTCGCGAAGATATTAACGAGGTTAATATATATATATATATATATATATATATATATATATATATATATGGGAGAATATGTGTTTAAATGAAGTCGAACCTAATTTATGAAAGTTAATTAATTAATAATTAATTAATTAGGCGGGATCACCTATTAAATTTAAGGCTAAACAAATCGAGAAAAATCAATCTCTGTATGTACATTTCGGCCAGAGATTGATTTTTCTCGATTTGTTTAGCCTTAAATTTAATAGGTGATCCCGCCTAATTAATTAATTATTAATTAATTAACTTTCATAAATTAGGTTCGACTTCATTTAAACACATATTCTCCCAAATATTGTCGGCTGAAAATAGCCATATCACAAACATCGTCTGTTTGTTTACTTCTCATATATATATATATATATATATATATATATATATATTATATACGTCATTAATATCTTCGCGACTATATATATATATATATATATATATATATATATATATATATATATATATATATATATATATATTGATCTTAAGAAAACGCAACTTCCGCTTTTTTGAATTTTTTGAATTTTCGAATTCTGAATCGGCATTCTTTGACTGCGGTCCTGTAACCAACCGTTTATCGCAAAAAATACACACGTGCAATCAACTGCAATTAATCAATATCTTGATTACTCCAGTAGATTTAACCATGAAGATCCTTATGGTGAAACTTGAGTAGATTATTACCATGTACCTTTATAATAATAATAATAATAATATATATATATATATATATATATATATATATATATATATATATATCTGTGCGTATGATTTAAAATTGTGTATGATTAAACTTGGCGTGTTAACTTTACCCCTAGAGAGAGAGAGAGAGAGAGTGAGAGTGAGAGAGTTGTAACAATATCATATTTTTTACATATTGAACTATTTCGTAATAAGACTTGAGTAAACATATCAAACATTGTAATAATTAAAGTATCATACTCTTGTACAACCACAAGTCCTGCTAGTTAGAATAATAATAAAAATAATAATAATGATAATGATAATGATGATAATAATTGTTGTTGTTAAGACTTTCTTTTTTTATCCAAATCTTTTCTACATTAATCAGGATTGATTAACTTCCATATTTACCGTTGATATTTCTTTAAATGTGTCTTCTATTTTCTCGCACTTTGATATCTGTTTACTGTCTCCCCGAAATCTAATTTTACTTTTTTTCTTTTGATCTTTTTTATAGGTAAGTACCAAATCACATTTCTCACGATGACCTCATGAAGACACTTACAGCTAAGTTATCAATTTCCTGTTTTTCATTTTCCTCTAATGCCGAATCCAGTCATTTTGATAAACAAAGAACTCAGGTTGCTTACAGTACCTGCTGTTGCCTATGTGGTCACCCAATAAAGCATTGAACCGCCTCATTACTGCTTAACTTCGGGGATCTAGCGGAAACCGGTGCTTTCAACGTGACTTGACCGTTATTGAAGTCAGTATGTCTACTGTTGGTTTGAATAACAGCAGCTAACTAAGTACAACTTAAGCAGTGTCCAAGACAGTTGGTATATATAGAAATCAAGAATGATCCATTCATGAATTTGGGTGATTTGGGTGATTCCATTCCTTGAGTTCTGATTGGCTGCTTGACTGCTTGATTTCAATGACATTGTGAAGTCTTATAAATACCCTGTCATTCTGCAGTAGACTTTGTGACTATTCGGGTTTGTATTAAGTTACAACCGTTTGTTGCCTTGTCTTCCCAGTTCGATGGTAATTGGAACTTTAATTATACTTCAACCGTAATATCTGCTTTAGAGATCCCTTAAAAAAGGGGATCGTAGGTTTGATGGTAAAGCTCCAGTCCTGGGGATCTGGAAGGTGTAGTACCCCTTCATTGTTATTATACCTAGGTGTAGTCTGACATATTGATAGTACCAGCTAGAGTCACATTAATGGGTCAAGTAGTTCTGTTATTCGATAGGAACGTGTGCAAAAAAATATTGAAAGTAATAAATATGCAAAATATTACTATGAACATACAATGACCACGATTCCCTAACCATTTGACATAGAATAAACGTAGATGGGTTTAAATAAACCAATAAATCAGTCGAACAACAAAAGTACTCTATACAACTAGCAGGACCTGTGGGTATAACACAGCCCTTTTTTTAAAACTTTTACCACGTTTGATATGCCTATTCAAGAGCTATTGCGTATAGCTCAATATGTAAAAACTATGAATTTAATTTAACTCTCTCTCACTCTTTTTTCTTTCTATTCATCTTTCCATTATGTTCGATTGAAACAAATTAGCGTTATTATTTCCACGTTCTCATGCCCTCTCTCTATCTTTCTTCTACACTCTTTCTTTCTCATTGTATTATTTCTGTGTCGCATGTCCTTCTCTTCCCTTTCGTAAAAAAAACTAGAATTGTCCATTATATAGTTGAGGATATGAAACTCTTAAGAAATAATTCGGTGGATAAGCAATTTCAGATAATCAGATAATTTACATTTTTTCATTTCATCTTGGACGATTTGAACGTTCTCATTTTTAATCGGGGGGTGTTGCAAAATTCTAGCCATTTGTAGAATTTCTTTCGTCTCGAATTTTTGGGTAAATCCTTCTTTTTCAAGTTTCAATCATATTGCTACATTGCGTGTGTCTGAATCAAACAAATATAGTTATCTACTAAGCTAAGATTAGTTATGGCACAAGGCCAGCAATATAGAGCATCTAGTGGGAATAGAACTCACTAATAATAGACTGATTGTCTAGCTTGATACCCATTACACCACATGAGACAAGTAACTTGAATTCAACTATACAAATCCGATTGTGGTTTGCGCAATTCCTCCTGGATGTGAACATCTGATTTATTTTAAATAATCTTGTAACATTGCGGTCCCATTTGTGTAGTGAACTTTATTGACATTTGCATTTACGAAGTGTGTTCAGAACGTGTCGTACCTGAAACTGACTTTACAAAGACAGAAATGAACAATGAATTGTATTTTCTGTATTTTTTAGATGAGACTTTGATGTGAATAATTTCGAATTTTTCTAAAATGATCGTGATTTTTCTCGTGACACATGTCGATCTGATAGGCGTGCAAAAATAATGACATCATTATACAAATGAGATCTTCGGATCTTTTATGTCTACTGTCAAACAATTAGAAATGTTTTTTTTTCGTTGAACTGACTGATCCGAAGTATTTAAAAAAATTTGATCTGTCATCAAACACTGAATTCTAATTATTCCATCTAAAAATGTATGTAATTTTTAACAAAACGTTAACTTACTGTTTAATCTACTATTATAAAACTACAAGGACCTGTGAATATATCACAGTATGATAGTTTAATTATTACAACGTTTGATATGTCTACATAAGAGCTATTTCTAAATATTTCAATATCAAAAATATAATAATCTTGATTTAACTCTCACTCACTCTTTATTTATTTATTTCCTTCTTTTTATCTTTTCCTTATATTCGATTAAAACAGATCAGCGTATTTGTTTCCGCGTTATCCTACCTTTCTCCTACTCTTTTTCTTTCTTACTATTTTTTCTGTGTAGCATTTCCTTTCTTTCTTTATAATAATTAACTGAGGTGACGATACACAGAAGAAATAAGAATTCGGTGGATAAGTGACACTAGATAATTAGTATTTACATTTTTGCATTTTATCTTGGATGATTTGGACGGTCTCATTTTTAATCAGATAGTGTTGCAAGATAACGGAAGGGAGGTTAAGGAACACCAGAATTAATATATAGATTATAGATTTTTCCGGAGTATATTTTTCAGTTTAATTTATCTACTTTAAATCGACCAAATTTCATGACAGTTAAATAGATTGTAGCGGGAACCCGTACTTTCAACGTGATTTAATCGTAAGCGTAAACATTTTGTTCAGCAAAATGAGGGTTTCTTCATAGTCATCAGAGTACAATTGTTTTATTAACACAAAAAAAGATGTGTTCTGGATAGAATAAGTACGGATGGTTGGGTCACGCCATCCGCACGCCTCCAGACAGACTCCTTCGTAAAATACTTTATGTTAAACTCGCAGATAGCATGCAGGGGACAGGAGGCCCCCAAAAGATGACTCTGAAGAAATATACCATCACACCTTTATGCCTGGAAGATCTGGCCTTCGACAGGCAGGGATGACGAGCCACGTTCCGCACAGGAGCTAAGCGAATCAATATCGAGATGTTAATCTAAGCTGGTGAGCAGCGACATCTTCATCGTCATGAACCACCAAATGCAGATGGGAATTTCCCTTGCAATATGCGTGACCACATATGCAAGTCCAGTATTGAACTAATAAGCCACTAGAGGGTCTACAATTGTTGAAGACATCGAGTAACGTTATTGTCGTCTGCGATGAATTTCTAAAAGGAAAGGAAGTACGGATATTAAATTTTCTGTTTTAGATAGGGTGCGAAACCCAACCGATTGATTTCAAAAAATACGTATAATCGTTAACCCTCGTCCGATTAATGGACTGACATTGTGGAACTGATGGTAACTGATCCATTTAAATATCAAAGTTGTCTAGAATTTTAGCATTCAGATCACGATTTTCAAATTGAGATTCGGGATATCACCGTAATTCTGATAGCCCATCCCCCCGGAGACCCCCTTATCACCTAGTTCACATAACATCATTTGAGGAAGAGGGAGATTCCACAGATTTATTATCATTCCAAGCCGCTGACATAACTGAAATGGGACGAGATTATAAAACGAATAATATACTTCAATGATTATTAATTATTGATCAGCATAATTATATACGCGATCTCATTATATATATATATATATATATATATATATATATATATATATATATAATATATATGAACTATTTATCAGCATAATTATACGTGATTTCAAATATGAATTCAAAGCATTCATAACTGTACATACTTATTGATTCCTAGAATATACTACACACACATCACAAGCACAGGCAAACACACACACACACATACATACATATGTATATATAATTATACGGCAATCCCATATTATTATATATATATATATATATATATATATATATATATATATATAATGTGTGCGTGTGAAATGCATGTGGAATATTCGTAGTATATCGATGGGAATTAATGAGTATGTAGTGTTATAAATGGTTATAAATCATATTTGAAATCACGTGTATAATTATACTGATAAGTAGTTCATATATATATATATATATATATTATAATATATATATATATATATATATATGGGATTGCCATATAATTATATATATATATATATATATATATGTATGTGTGTGTGTGTGTTTGCCTGTGCTTGTGATGTGTGTGTAGTATATTCTAGGGAATCAATAAGTATGTACAGTTATGAATGCTTTGAATTCATATTTGAAATCACGTATAATTATGCTGATAAATAGTTCATATATATATATATATATATATATATATATATATATATATATATGAACTATTTATCAGCATAATTATCAGATATATATATATATATATATATATATATATATATATATATATAATATATATATATATATATATATATGCAATCCCATATATGCTTGCAATGTGGGTTGGTGTTTATGGTAATTTTTTCTAATAGAATCTCTGCGCATTGAAGTGACATGCATAAGAATTCCCAATATATAAATGAATTGGAAAAGGTGTAGATAATTTAGATGAAGGTTTATTCGACCTCATGGCATGTATTTAAACTTTATTATCTATTTATGCAGCACAGCATTTCCATACATTGCAAATAAGTTGAATATATTTCCATATATTCCATATATGCAGCTGTTATCATTCATACTTCTCTCCATTCATATATATATATATATATATATATATATATATATATATATATATATATAAAGAAAGAAATGGATATCAATCTGAAAGTGTAAAAGAATGGAAAGTTTGTGAAAAACCATGAAAATACGTTGAAAATTGACATTTTTGAAGCCGACGCCATAGTGTTTCAATTGTTATTTAAAGCATCAACAGAGCTAATAATGATTATTAGCCCCGATGATGGTTTAAATAAAACCGAAACTTTATAGCATCGGCTTCAAAAACGTTAATTTTCGTCATATTTTATGTTGTTTTTTTTACACAATTTTTATACATATATATATATATATATATGAACGCTGACATCGGAATACTCCGTTATTATAAATACTAGCAAATATATGCACCCTCCGGGTGCAAGTATTTAAGTTTTAATATAATAAAATATCATGTTAAATTAGAAAGGCTAATGAAACTGAATAAGAATTCAGATTAAAATATTTGGAACAGAGGGGGTATAATCGGAAAATAGAACAACTTTGAAACTAACTGTTCCACCATTTTCCCTTACTCCCGTCTTTCAGTGGTAAATTTCTCTAATTTAACTATTTAGTTAAAATAGGCAGAAAAGAATAAAATTACAGTTATTTCTTTATGTTAATAGATTTCTGTTAAGATTTATCCCCGAGATTTTTGCTCATATTTAAGATAAAACCAAACAATTAGAAATCAATAATACTAAGCATATATTTATTAAAATCAAATTTTTTAAGATCAATATGCAAATTAGCCTTCCCATTCACACTGTAAACCGCTATTTCGTTGAATATATAAATATAATTGCATGTTATTAGTATGTAGATATTGTTAACAGCCTTAATGATGTAAAACAATTTTACTAATAATTGAGGTTTAAATAAAAAATAAAATCATGGAGAATGTGTGCAAATAACAAAGGGAATTGTGACTTGTATAGTAATATAGTTTCGGTTACAGACAGACACACCCACAATCTCCATTATAATAAGATTTTACAGACGCTGCCGCTGTCAATAACAACAAAGACAACAGATCCGTTGAACGAGCAGCATTCATTTGAAAAAGGGTATCTAACGAACCCATAATTTATGTTAAAAAATAAGTAAATCCAATACTCCATAACATCGAGTTCATTTATTTTTAGATGCTTCGTAATAACGCCCAACTTAAAAAAAACATTATATATATATATATATATATATATATATATATATATAATATATATGCGTGTGTGGTTTCATGTAATCAATAATAATTATCCTTTGTAAACAATTGTAAATTCAAGTAACTAACCTCAATACAAATTTTCCTCACTGTTTCACGTATTTTTATCTAGTAAGGATTAAAAAGATAATTCTAAGGGGTAATACAAAGGATTATAAATATCATTAAGTAGTCACCCATATATGTACTGGGCAGACTAATCGCTGCTTAACTTTGAGGATAAGTCATAAATTTAAGCACGTTACTGAGAAAGAGTAAAATTGTCCTAGCTAAAATGTAATGATCAACTCGTCTAACCTTGCAAAACATCATATCAAAATCCGCTGGATTAAGTTTGTTTGGTTTCGGTTCGTAACGCTAATCTTGCAATTAGTCTTGTCTTGACGTGTTTCAGTGAAGGAAAATGAATTTTTGAAATGCGAATGGTTACTATAAATTGAAATAGATAAGCTCCATGAAAATTGAATTTACGCAGATGTCTTACTAAATATTGTTGGAAGATTTTGACTATATAAGTTGTGCTACAATACACCACGTAAATCTATAGACGAGGCGAGGTCACATGGTTTAAATCACGGCCAATCAACAGCCCTAATGCCTGGCTGGTTGACTACTTAATCACTGATACTGAGATTATTTGCAATCATAGACGAAGGACTTGCAATATTGAGGATCACCAATGAACAACCAAAGGATTCTTTACCAAGGATTTTCGCTGGACAATCGCTCTTGTTTGAGGACTAAAGGATGGCCCATAAAATCGTAACAGGTCTGATCAATGGTTAAGTTTTCTTTTTTACGAGGAAAGTGTGGAGAATCAATGAAGACTGTTAACTCTGTAAAAAGGTAAATTGAGAGTACCATAAAGTGGGAGGGAAATATCACCTGGAACTACTCGCAAATACACCTGCACAAGCCGATTCCTTACTACACAGCCTAGAAAAGGCATCACGAAATGTCGGCCTGTACGTGAACTCTGATAAAACTGAGTTCATGTCTTTCAAAAACAAAAGCGACATCTCAACCATCGATGGCAAACTCCTAAACTCTGTAGAACAATTTAGATACTTAGGCAGTAACATCTCCTCAACAGAAAACAACGTTAATGCACGCATAGGAAAGGCCGCTATAAATAGATTATCTATCATATGGAGGTCCAACCTCACAGATAAGCTAAAGAGACAGTTCTTCCAGGCCGTTGTCGTGTCAGTACTGCTGTATAGCTGCACCACCTGGACCCTAACTAAGCGACTAGAGAATAAACTAGATGGGAGCTGCACAAGAATGCTGCGGGTGATCATGAACAAGACGTGTAAACAACACCCCACGAGAAAACAGCTGTACGGCCACCTACCACATATCACCTAAACCATCCGAGTAAGACGGACAAGACACGCGGAACACTGCTGGAGAAGCAAGGACGAACTCATAAGCGACGTCCTCCTGTGGAAGCCAGCACATGGACAAGCCAGTGTGGGCCGACAAGCAAAAACGTACATTGATCAGCTCTGTGCGGATGCGGGATGCTGCACAGAGGACCTCCCGAGAATGATGAGCGATAGGGACGGATGGAGAGAGATTGTCATGGATACCCGCGCTGAAAGCGCGACATGATGATGATGGTATATATATATATATATATATATATATATATATATATATATATATATATATATATATATATATATATATATATATATATATATATATATATATATCAAAATTAATCTTCCACCACTGGACGACACCTTTTGGCCAATCCTGATTGTGCTGCAGCATATAAACCCTCCATGTTCACTATCCTGGCATCATCAACCAACGTGTTACACCTAGCTGTACTCGAGCCCCTCCTCATAAACAAATTCCTACTTGCACTTTGTATACAAAATACATTTTATTCTTTACTCTTCTTTTGTTATTAGCGTACTTGATCCCAACGTAAGGAAATAATGTATATATATATATATATATATATATATATATATATATATAACTGCTATATCACTGATATAGACCTCTCTACACATTATACTGCCAAAAACTGGATCCACCACTAACTCATCAAGAGAGCTAGGGATAACCATATATATATATATATATTATATATATATATATATATATATATATATATATGTGTGTGTGTGTGTCTGTGTGTGTCTGTGGTGTGTGTCTGTGTGTAGAAAATAGGAAAACAAAGTATTCCAAAAATATGAATTTATTCTCCATGGTGAAGTTATTTACGTTTTGGTTTTAATAAACCTTTATCGGGGCTTTAAGATGGAACGAATGCTCTCTAAGTAAGAATGGGTGTTTTTATTCTTTTTTTAGTGACGGTAGTTAGGTAGTTGTATTTTTGGAATATTTTGTTTTTTCTATTTTCTACATATTGTCGGATTTATTTTCTTATTTTACTATTATAGATCTCATGTTCGTTTATAGATCTCTCATTCGTTTTTGGATTAATTGGCATTCGAATGTCTTTTGGGAATCCTGCGCTAAGCCTACAAAACATAGACGTAATTGTGTAAGACATTATTCATATGATAATTAACAGATGATAGAGAAACATAAGTTTAAGTAAGTGGTTTCAAGAAAAACCAGGTCAAAATTCTAAATGCTATCAAATCAATCTAAATAGTAATCATAAGTTTATATAAAATTTATAAAACAATCGCAGTTTCCGCAACACATGTTTGGCAATGTAAATAAGTGTTATAAGAGGTAAACAATTTACATCATATGCCAAATTAGACTCTCATTGATTTCGCTTGAAATAAAACAATAACAGAAATGCCACGTATTTTGTATTCTTTTCTCAGAGAAATATAAGGAATTTACAACAGGGAATTTCCTAATCAATTTTAAATTCATAGCTATAATCATGAATTTCTTTCTTTCTTTTTTCTTTCACTATTTCTTTCTTTTTTTCCTTCACTATTTCTTTTTTTCCTTCACTATTTTCTTTCTTTTTTCCTTCACTATTTTCTTTCTTTCTTTTTTTCCTTCACTATTTCTTTCTTTTTTTCCTTCACTATTTCTTCTCTTTTTTCCTTCACTATTTTTTCTTTCTTTTTCTTTTTTTTCTTTCTTTTTTACCTTCACTATTTCTTTCTTTCTTTCTTTCTTCCCTATTCCTTTCTTTCTTTCTGGCCAGTCTCTCGCTTTCTTTATTTCATTCTTTCTTTTATTTCATTCTTTTTCTTAATTTCTTTCTTTCTTTTTTCTTCTCTATTTCATTCTTTCTTACGATCCTCTCGCTTTCCTTTGTCTTTCTTCTTTCTTTCTTCATTTACCTTCCCTTCACTATTTCTTTCTTTCTCTCCTGTCTCTTTCTTTCTTTCTTCTTTTCTTATATCTAGGTTTGAACGCGTACGCATAAGTTGGAGTAACTTTAATTATGTTTATTATTTTGCAAGATAAACTGATTTTCACTTTCACTTTGCACATGTCTGATGATGATGCATTTAAGCAGTTGAAATAAATTAATACAATAATGAAGCAAATTTATTCCTTCGTTTATTGACACACACACACACACACACACACACAGATACACACACACCACACACACACACACACACACATATATATATATATATATATATGTTGTAAACACGGTTTGTTTGGAATGGCTTTTTGCCGATAATTTTTGGGAGAATAAGTGCTTAATTGGAGTCGTACCTAATTTTGAAAATTAATTAATTAATAATGAATTAGGCGGGAATACCTATTAAATGTATGGCTAAACAAATCGAGAAAAATCAATCTCTGTATGTACATTTCGGCCTATTAGGCCTCATTAAACAAATCGTAAAATCTAAGAAGTCCGTTTAGTGTAGGGGTTATGGGATCGGCCTGTCAGCTTGGCAGTCCGGTTTCAAATCACGCACAGGGCGGTCTTCCGATCTATAGCTCTGCGGATGAGGCCTAATAGGCCGAAATGTACATACAGAGATTGATTTTTCTCGATTTGTTTAGCCATACATTTAATAGGTATTCCCGCCTAATTCATTATTAATTAATTAATTTTCAAAATTAGGTACGACTCCAATTAAGCACTTATTCTCCCAAATATATATATATATATATATATATATATATATATATAGGATGTTCGGGAGAATTTGACAGTTTCTTAAAGAAAAAGAAAAAGTGCTTGGTAATTACAAAATTTCATGAATTGTAAAGAAGTTCAACAGGCACGGAATCAACAAGTTTCACTAAGAATAACCGCCATTAGCGTCGATCACAGCCTAAATTCTGTTCCGAAACCTGGAGCAAGTTGATATTACAGTTTCCCTGAGAAGGGTATCAAAAACTACCTTAATTCTGTCGATTAATTGGGCTTTTGTATTACTGGCACGGCGATTGGTGTATTTCTCAACAGCACCCCATACAAAATAATACATGGGCTTAAGATCTAGGGAGTCCGGAGGCTAAACGTTGGGACTGGTGTAGTCGTAAACATTCGCCGATAACGATTTTTGATTTTCCCAGAGGTGTGGCAGGGATCCGAATCCTGCTCACATAGTTATGTTCTACCATTGACTACCCTTGTTATCCAGGGCTTGACTACAGTGTTTAGCAACTAAACTTAGGCATCTGAATTCAACCTGATACCTTCTCTGAAAAAATGCGCAGGCATCACATTACCCTGAGAGGACACACGAAAACCATCACAGTTTGCGGAAATTTAGTCTGTATGACATGAGGAGTGTCCTTTAAACAGTGTGCAAGCCATCTGTTATTCTGCGTGTTATGCTATTGATCTTGGCAAACGTTTTTCTCATCGGAAAAGAACCAGATTGTTTGTAGTTCAGCAGGATATTTTCCCTTTGCTCAGAAGTTTCTTCATCTTTGTCAGACGATTTTCACGAGCCTTTTCTGGGAGCAGTTGACCTCTGCGACGCTTGTATGAGTAGTAGCGAAGGTCTTCATTGAGTGCAAGTTTTATGGTAGAAGCTGAAACATTCAATTCACGTCACAAAGACCGAATTCCAATGCCAGAGTCTTCCAACACTTTTTTTTCAGATTTCAAGGAATTCTGCTGTACAAACGCAATCAGTTCGTCTGTTGTGTTGTTTTCTTCTAGCCACAGCCTCGTAGTCTTCATTGCAATTCTCCCGTTCATGCCTGGTTGTTTTTACAGTGTTCAGGGAGCATTGGGTAGCAACCATAATCTCCTTGTTTTGATGTCCGGCGCAGATCATTATGATACGTTATTTCTTCCATGATTCAGGTGGGTTCCAGTCATCCATTTTATCTATCATCACGTATATGAATAAAGAAGGATCCGAGCTTTTAAATGATATGTAGTTTGCGTCAATACCTCCAGACTACGGAGAAAAATAACCAAATATGTTAAATTTATCCCCAAACACCATGTATATGAAGAAAATAACAGATTATGAAAAATCCGACAAAATATGTCAAAATATTGACTGAATTTTATTGTGTGTGAGAGAGAAAATGAATGGGAAAAACAAACATACAAAGTGTGTCAAAAAGTATTTTTGTGCTTTTTGACACACCTTGTATTCTGAAAAAAATATGATCCATTCATATTTTTTTTCCAAAATACAAGTTGTGTCAAAAAAGTACCAAGCTTAAAGCTGTATTTACCTAGAAAGAAATGAAGAATTAATGGAATGATTTTTTTGTTTTTTTTTAGAATACAATGCGTGACAAAAAAAGTATTGACACGCATTATATATATATATATATATATATATATATATATATATATATATATATATATATATATTTCCGCTACTAACTCACCCCGCCCTCACCAATTTCACTTGTACTCGCACGAAATTTTGCTTTCAATAAAAATCATTTGACTGAGGTTGTCCGTATGAATTCGGACGAAACGTTTCAACTCTTAGTTTTGTTTTGAGTTTTTATTTCTTGTTCACCATCCTTCTACCTACCTCATATATATATATATATATATATATATATATATACACTTTATGCTGCTTACAAATCTTTGTAGAATGTAATTTATTAGGCTTCCATGTGAATAGGATGGGACACAAGGCCTTTTTAAAGTGAATGATTGCAAGCCTCTATGGGACCAGGTCAAAAATATCTTAGTAATTCGTCAATTCCTATTAGGATTTCACTGGCCTCAAGGATTGGTCACGAAACTACCCATTTGATGAGAAGCCTTATCTGCAACTCAGCACAACTTGCGGTGGCAAAATACGACCTTATGTCAATGTTGATTTCATTCTACGATCAAGAGAATTGTAAAAGGTTGTCAAACCCTGTTGCCATTTTCCTTCTGGGGACCCCTCAAACATCAGCATCTTACCTCGACCTTAACCCTTTATATTCGAAGAGAGTAGATGTCATCAAGAGGGAGTGACTACAGGATTGGACTTTTTATAAATATGCACTTAGTCGGTAGAGCGTCCGCCTTGGAACCACAAGTTTCCGGGTTCGATACTGGCCATCGCCCACTCAGCGTATTAGTAGCACAACTTCTGTGCGATGAAGTCAGATCTGACAATAAGTATGGCACTCCAACCCTGACACATAAATAATCTCTCTGTTCTAGTGCTAGCGAAAAGAGGATAGACTCCATCGCTGTTAGCCAAAAGAATAGAAAGCTATCGGAAAATGATTCTAAGTTTTGCGATGAAAAGCAGCTGCTATTAAGATGAAATGAAAACTAGTTACAATTCAGTAAGTAAAGTCGTCGGGGTGGCCTAAAGTCAGTATCAGCCTATCAGCGAGGAGTCTATCCCCTTTTCACTAGCGCTAGACCAATGAGATTTTTTTTTGCGTCTGAGGTGGACCGCCACACCTACCATAAGCTCCTTATTTTACCGCACATTTCTCAGTGCTACTCATACGCTGAGTTGGCGAGGGCCGGTATCGAACTAGGAACATTGGGGTTGCTAGCCGAACGCTCTACCGACTGAGCTAACCCGGCCCCTTAATGAATATATATATTTCATATATCCTAGTAAAAGGTGCGGGGTAGCCTATTTTCGTTATCAGAAAAACAGTGAGGGAGTCAATCTTCTTTTTGATTGGGGAAATTGTTTTTGCTGATGTGGTGCACCGCATCTACCGTCAGCTAAGTGTAATTCACCACTTAAATAAGATTGCCAGAGCTATACTACACATGTGCGCTTGATTGTTGGGAACCGGTATCGAACCGGAACCTTGCAATTCCTATGAGAATACTTTACTGACCGAGCTTAACTAGACTTTGTTATACTTTATTTTATTTTTGCATTTCTTTCTGCATTATTTCTTACCCACAATTCCTTTCTTCATTTCCTTCCATCCCGGTCGGTTGACGCTTTCGAATACACTGACTGCACCTCTGCAGAGGGTTAAGACCAACTCTTTTCAACATATATGTTGAAGGAGGTGACTAGAGGTCTTATTGTCTTAGGTATCATTTAAAACTGCAAATAATGGTGAAATTTTAAATTGGAGATCTGGGAAATTTGCAATATCCCTTCATCACCTTTGCTCCTAGGTCAACTTTGACCGGAGTGGTAGTACCTGTTAGGGTCCAATCTATGGGTTAAATAGAAAAAAATGAGTTTTAAAAATGTCTTCATGTTGTATATTGTACGAGCGAAATAAAGAAAAGACGACAAAAATAACAAAGGACTTTTTCCAGTAAAACGAACAAAGAAGTTAAAAAACGAAAGCGAGGCTTTCCGGTCAAGGAAGCAGGGAGAAATAAAACTAACGTCCGTTATCAGATCAAAAGATAAAGATGCGTTGACGTGTCGTCAATACAAAAGCCAGATGGTCGAGCCGACAGCGGGCAGACCACAGAGACAGTCAGACAGGAGAGAGCGGACGGCGAACAGTGAGTGACCGTCTCACGGTCCGTCGCGGCCAAGGGCGTTGAGACGCCACCAGCCACCCATTTACCTCACCATCCCAGCAGCAGTAGTAGTCATTGTCACCGCCGCCCACCACGTACAGCCGAGAAGTGAAATAAAGTCAACTCCTACAATATACCATGTGTTGAGATTTCATTAAGCGACCACTACATATATCGTCTAGGGTTAGTGAGATACCGCTACGCATGCAGATACACGAAGTAGGGCCGTGAATTTGATGCTAGTATATAACATATAGATATTTAGTGCCGGTAAAGAAGGCGCTATGCAACATTTAAAAATGAATTTAAAAAAAATGAGTACCCAAGAAGAAATAAATAAAGAAAATGTATTCGGCATAAAATGATTCAATAAGGGTTGATATGTCTTAAATTCCAACCAACCAACCAACCAACCAATCAACCAACCATTTCCTTCCTATTTTGTTATCATTCGTAATGGTAATATTTGTAATGGAGATATCTATATTGCATCATATATTCCCTTGTTTGTATCTCGTATTTCAATCTCACTTTTTATATTTACCTTTTCTTTCTCTCATAGTCCGCTCTCCCTTTCACAGCTTCTCTTTTTACTTACTCTCCACCTTCTCCCTGTTTGCATACTCTCCGCCTTATTCTCTCTTTTCCATCACCTGCCAACCTCACTAAAATCTCCTGCTGTGAAACGCGACGGCCTGGCAAATTACTACCTCTTGCGCCCGCCAGGTGTCGCTAGTGAACCACATCAAGTTCTAATATCCAAACGCCGTACAAAACCGGAAACGCAAGTTGCAATAAATGTAACTGATTCCGCCACGGGCTCTTCTGGAGCGCCTCGTGGCAAATTGGAAGCGACTGGGTAGACATGTTGTTATCCCGTGCCCTCCCCCTATCCACACACCAGTTCTGGACACTTGGCGCTTCAATAGATCGCTCTGAGACATCGCAGATCTCATATTGTTATCATCAGAAAATGCTGGTAGTGATAATAGCGATGGTGGGGATATTAGTGAGAGAAAGATCCGCCAGGGCACTTTTGTAGTTATACTACTGGTGTTGGTGTAGATAGGGTAATCAAAATTATATTTCATAGCCAAGAATTTACATTTATTACAATTTATTCGAGTAGTGCAGTTGTACCAGTAGCTTTCAGGGTTCTAGATACATGAGTTTTCGTTGCGATAATAAATAGGGAAAAATCAAATAAGATCTGAAATCGTGCTGAGTTACTGACAATTGGATCTTGGCCGATGTCTAGATAGATAAATAAATAGGAATACGCTCTTATAGATTGTCAAGACATTGAATATATATATATATATATATATAATATATATATATATATATATATACAAGGCGTGTCAAAAAGTATCAATTTGAAGCGTTATTTACCAAGATAGAAATTGAACAATAAATGTAACGTTAATTTTTTGAGAATAAAAGGTTTCAAAAGGTACATATTTTAAAGCTGTATTTACCATGATAGAAATGAATGAATGGAACATTAATTTTCAGAATATAATGTGTCAAAAATCACCGAGAATCTCGATATTTTTTTACACATCTTATACACACACACACACACATATATAATATATATATATATATATATATATATATATATATATAGTGGAACCGCGATTCTCGTTCCAAAATTAGGTTTGAGAACCGATTTGTTCGAAAACTGAAACGATATTTCCCATAAGAAATAGTGTAATGAGGATTTATTCGTTCTCAACCATCAGATGAATGCCTATTTATAACATACAGTTATATAAAATAATGAAAGATGTCTATTTAAACAAGAAATAACACATAAAATTGTAAATACAATAAAATAGAATCTTAATAAAAATGATATTTAAAGAAATTCTTTGAACAGACCAATTTTTATATGGCAATCTCTGGTACAGTGATTGCAAAAAAAAACAAAAAAACGGCGATGCTTGCTGGGGATGCGGTTGTCTCTCCCTCCTTAAGGTTGTCCCTGTGGCAGCTTCTTTCCCTCTTTTTTCACCCTTTTCGTCCCTTGTTTAACGAGGAGCGCCAGTCGTGCGGCCTTCTTCATAAGCCTCCATGTGTTGAATCTCTCTCTCTCTCTCTCTCTCTCTCTCTCTCTCTATCTATATATATATATATATATATATATATATATATATATATAAATGGAAATCAACCTGGGATGTTACAATGGATGGAAATTTATTAGTCGTAATGTTGATGTTCTAACATTTCGGTTCATAAAGAAACCTTCTTCAGGACAATGAAACTAGTCAAGAGGATATATATGAGAGCGATAGAGTATAAAGGTCGGAAGAAAACCTTGATTTCCATCTAGAGATTGTGTAGTGCTTAAAAATGAATATACAAAGTACTCGCATTTACTATATGCCGGAGATTGGTGCAGATAGTGAAATATGAATTCCTACAGCATGTCAGCAGGTCTAGATGAATAAACACGCGCGCACACATACGCATGGTCAATTCTCTAACAATTCATTGAATAACAAAAATATTTGATTACAAATTATTCCAGTAGATATCATACATACAAAAAACCCAAAAAACAGAATGATTAGCATTAAATAACCAACAAGGGTTTGTATGACATTAAACAATAACCAAAACAGATTAATACCATCGTTTTTTTTCTGGTACATAAATCTTTTTATTTACAAAGTAAAATGAAAAAAGCAAAACAAAAAACAAAAAAACACCCCTTCCAAATAAAACACCAAACAAAAAAAAAAAAAGGTTGCCACAAATGTTTTATATCGATTTTCTTGAAGTGAAATAAACTTTTTAAAATACATTTTAGAATTTTCGAACTCTTTGAAAATCCTTATTCATTCATTTCGAAGTTTGCAATAAAAGAAAGGAAAATAGTTCTGTGTTTGATGAGGTTGGGTCGGGAATTAATCTCGGCTGAAAATCTTTTCTGGAAAATTCCATTCTTGCATCTCCCTGCAACTGCCAAATTCTTTAGTTCTTTGCGATAACATCAAAGATCCGAAAAACAAACCATTCTAATGCCTGGAGAAAAAACCTCTTGCAGTTTCGGCATCTCATAGCAGAGGGCAGTATTTCATTGTATTAGATCTTTGAGATTTGTTTGGGGGGAGAATTTACATTAGCGAAACTCTGGTGGAAATGCTTAGATGCAGAACTGTGATCTGTGATAGAAAACTAATGTGAAAGATTCGAAATTACCTCAAGACATGGAAGCATCATTTCGGAATGATACACGCATTCTTACACATCGTAAATATATACGCACATATATAAAGACTATCACACTACATTCACATCTACTTTTAGTTAGGATGTATTTTCCATTTAAATTAAATCTATTATCTTTACTGGGATCTAGTGAACAATTTCTCCTATATGTTTGCACACACACACACAACACACACACACACACACACATATAATATAACCATCGCACAACGTTCACATCTTTCTATCTACCTTGAATATGCAGTTCTTATCGCCCTGTCTGTGTTGGATATTTTGTTAATATCAATCTATCTATCATATGTTAGCATGAATTTTACATTTAAATCTGTTGATTGGAATCCCATGTGTCAACCTCTTCTGAAGTCTATCTCCCATATTTTAGCACACGCACTCCTCTCTGTATATCTCATATATATATATATATATATATATATATATATATATATATATATGTTATATGTGTGTGTGGTGTGTGTGTTGTGTGTGTGTGTGTGTAGCCAATGTATTCACCGATATATTTCACTATTTTCACGAATAAATTGTACACACACATTATATGTAGTAAAGATAAGCGGAACAAAGGAACAAAACTCAGACAAGTGTATGCAGGAGATATATTTCGCTAAGCATTAAGCTCAGCTTCATCAGTCGTTTATTTGATCATTAAAGCATCATACATGTAATTTATAGAAGAGGAAGTGGGCGGGAGATGGTGGATTAGGGAAAGAGTTAAGGTGGTGGGATAGCATTTATGAGAATATCACACTAACCTTTCACACTATCATATCTGTCTATCTTGACTATCTTGTTCCATATCTATGCTGAATATTCCGTTTATATATATATATATAATATATATATATATATATTTATATATATATATATATATATATATATATAATATATTATTTATATATTATATATATCGTCTATCCATATCCATATGTCTGTATTGATTTTTCTTTTTAGACGCTAGAATAATCTCCCTGGTCTAGCGCTAGTGAAAAGGGGATATACTCACTCGCTGATTGGCTGCTACTGACTTTAGGCCAGCCAACCCTAAGACTTTACTTATGTTTAGTTAGGAGGTATTTTCCATTTAAAGGTACTCATCTATTATCATTAATGTGATCACATGTGCCATCCTCTTTGGAACTCTTCCCCCCCTATATATTATATATATATATATATTATTATATATATATATATATATATATTATATATTTGTTGAATTTTTTAAAATATAATTGTTTTCCATAAGCAACTACCCAGGTCTCAGTTGCTTGTGAAAAACGATTACATTTAAAAAATTCAACAAATAAATAAATAAAGCTCTTACAAATTTGTGGTTGAGCACTATGATTTCTTTGTTTCATCCCAAAATTAAAAAAAATATCTATATCTAAATATATATATCAATTATATATATTATATAATATATATATATATATATGGACTCACTAAATTTTGTAAACCATGAAATATTAAGACCACTTTATGGGGCAATACCCTTAATATAGCCATGATTCTGGTGGAAGGGTTAATATATGATCTGTTCATTAGAATACACACACTGCTAAAAACAATATATTGCAAAGTCAAAATTTTCATTTCATTCTAGATTAAAATTCATACACAAAATCAAATCTAGGGGGGCAATATATAGGAGAAAAAGTTCGAAGAGGATGGCTTATTTGATCACATTAATGATAATAGACGAGTAGATTTAAATGGAAAATACCTCCTAACTAAAATATCAAATCTATATATTATAATAAACTAATCCTCATAGAACAACATTTCCGCTTAAACAGGGATTCAAAATTCACCGTCATAAAAAGGATTAAAACGAACCCATTGCTCAGTATCACGATGATAATACAAATACGCAGAAATTAATAAACATCCCAGACACTGAACTTGTATGGGTTTAACATGAAATTAACCATTCTCAAGCACCACATTAAACATGGGTTGTCACATATATCTAAATAGACAAATATTAATGTTGAATATTTAATTCAAACAGTCATTACTTATTTATCTGAAATTTTGAGATAAGGCTTAAAATTTTGTATTATTTTAATTTTTCGGACTGTTGTCCTTATCTTTATTGTTATATACACAACGTTTCGGCCGATGTGCCATCGCAACACTAGCCAAGGGTGAAAGTAACATAGAATACTCAACATATATTAACACTTGTACCCGGTCAATAAGAAGAGTCTACCCCGGTTGATTGAATAATGGGTTCGGTTTGAAGTGCCGTGAAGATTCCCGAGTTCGACAAAAAACACCTGAAGGAGGCCAGAGGGCGCATAAACAGAAACGTTGTGTGTACATCAATAAAGATGAGAACCACAGTCCGAAAAGTCTAAAAAATTCAAAGTCATTTCTTAATTTGATTGCTTTCCAAATGCGGCTATGAACGTCAGGTTGTCACGATACACAGAGATAATGAAAAGCCCATTTAACAATACTAAAAAAAGTATTGATAAATTCACCGTAATATGCTGCAGCACATGAAAAATGTATCTAAAAACTAAACATTCAAATGTTTCAATCGAAAAAACAAAAACAAAATAAAAAACAAAAAAAACAAAAGTTAAGAACCAATTGTCTGTAAAGATCTCTTCATCAATGTTCGGTAACTGATATTGGAAGTTACACCATTATATTCTATAGCCGTCTCTTTGGATATACGCTCTCAATAGTATGTGCGTATACACATGACTGTATTTCCTATACTTATTTTAATCTCGTTGAGTACTTATCTTTTATTCTGGTTGTGAAGTTATGGACTGTCGTTTGATTTAGTGACAACTCAAGACACTTCTTTGGCGAATTAACATATCTATTTATTTTTCTCGGTTTCGGATCGTTTAACCCACGCAGGTGAGAGATTCCATCATTAAATTGGGATCAGTCGAAAGTAAATGGAATTTTAATATTTTGTGTATGTTCAATATTTAAAGGGGTTAGGTATATATATATATATATATATATATATATATATATATATATATATATATATATTATATGTATATATATATATTATAATATATATATATATATATTATATATATGTTTATGTTGTGTGTGTGTGTAAATAACATTAAATATTTCGTTTATAATATTCAAAATTGAGAACTCAGATATACGTATAAATAATGTTTGAATATATATAATATATATATATTATATATATATATATATATATATATATATATATATATATATATATTATATATATAAAGAATAGTTTGTTTGAAGTATTGTATGTATGTGTAAAACATAAATTTGAATGCAATTTCACATGCATGGAAATAGGCGTCAAATGATGTTTATTTACCTTTTTATTCCTAAATATTTTCGGGAAAAATTCCATCATCAGAGGTCATAAGAAATACTTGTGTTATTTTATAGTAAAAAAAAAACTAAAGAAACTAAAAAAAAAAGAATTTCGAGAATTTGCACGAGCGCACGTACAAACGGACCAATATGCCATCAAGGAAAACCCCGAAAATTTCAAATATCTGGAGTTCCTTCAACTTAATAACAACAAACGATTACGCCGGTGCCGTGGGATAAGTACTAATAAAACACAAGTACTTCTATGACCTCTGATGATGAGAATTTTTCCCGAAAATATCTAGGAATAAAAAGGTAAATAAACATCATTTAACACCTATTCCATTGCATTGTAAATCGCCTTCAAATTTATATTTTACACATACACATACACACACACACACACACACACACACATATATATATATATATATATATATATAATGTGTGTGGTGTGTGTGTGTGTGTGTGTGTGTGTGTAAATCGCACATATTCACAAGTACGGAGCAGGATATAAATAGATAAATGAAAACCTCTATTTATTAGATGAGATTTCATTTCCGTATTTTGGTCTTTTCAAATCTGATTTTATAATGGATAAATTTACAGATCGGGTTGTCTTATAGATGAGTTTTTTTTACTTTTATCTCACCTCGATCTCTAATCCTTATTCATCTGAAATCAGATATGAAAATCTCATACGGCTCACATGAATTTATATCTCATAAATCTACGCTTTATATATATAATATATATATATATATATATATATATATATATATATATATATATATATAATAATTATAGAGTACAATACATTTAAGGTGTGATTGTTATCATTAATTTTAACGCAGCGTATTAGCCACTTATCATCAAGACAACGCGCCTGTAAGATAATATACAACAAATATAAATTCATTGATATATTTATTGAGCTCTTCTTGTATTCCATCGCTCAAGCTACTCATTCGGTCTCGGCTATGAGGAACAAGTAGTCTGTCCTTTGCTTCTCTTTTCCCCCTCTCTCATGTGTATATCTCCATATACATATATAAATGCATACATATGTATCGATATAGGTATACTTACCATATGTGTATTTACACATACGGGTATAGACATAGCTGCACACACAAGTGCTGACGTATACCCGTATTCATATACCCACAAACTCATATATGTGTGCATGTACGCACACCTACACACATGCAAATATGAACATGCATAAATTATACACAAATGCATACACATGTATGTGCATATGTATGTATGTATGTGTGTATTTTTCTAATCGTTTGGTTTGGTTTCTTTTGTTTTACGGCATATCAACCTCAGTGGCTACCTTTTAGGGTCCCATCTATGGGTTGAATAGAAAAATGTATTTATAAAATATTGTATTATCCATTAAGAATTGATTTATTTCAAAATTTTATCGGCATTAAATGACCCACTGAGGTTGATATGCCGTAAAACAAAACAAAACCAAATCAACCTCAGTGGGTCATTTAATGCCTTCAAAGTTGTGAAACAAATTCATTCTTAATGCATAATACAATTTTGTTTATCAACTCATGTTTGTTTTTATTTAACTCATAGATGGGACTAACAGGTACTACCACTCCGGATCAGAGTGGACCGGGGAGCAATGGTGATGAAGGGGTGTTCACATTCCCCAAAACTCCAAAACTGGAACCTCACCATCAAATAGAGTTTGACGTCAGTCCTAGGATATGTATACCCTCAGCCACCGCCTTCTAGCACCATATGATAAAAAGGGGTTGGGCTTGCCATAAGTGCAATAGGGTTGAGGCAATCATATAGGTGCTAGGGCTTGACGTGACCATCCGATTGATCGGAGGGGGTCTCTCCGACCGCCCGTCTAGCCCAAGATAGGACCAAAGTGGAGTATTGCAAGCCATGAACTGCTCATTCACCTGGGTTCTATCCTTAAGCATCACGGGTCACCACTTACGGCCAAAGCGGAGGGGCAGTCGGTGCATTCTAACGCCCCAGCCGACGGGGCGGTTTTCTAATCGTGGTTCAAATATATAATAATGATTGTGTAAAAAAGACCTTATTCAAACTTTTATGTTTACATGAATTTTTTGTCAATGTTGCTAAAATCGTTTAAATAAAAAATGAAAAAAGTTAATGTAGCTGTGTCTGAAAAATAGTCTCAAATGAAATTCTAATTCTGATAGTAATGGTTTTGAGGTTTTGAAAAAAGTCATCATTTTTCTTCTTTTTTTTTTCTTTTAAGAAAAGGGACAACTTGCTTTTTCTTTTTTCTTTTGTCTTTTTCTTTGTAAAGATTTCGGTGTAGATTTCGTTACTTTTGACGATTCGGTACAAGAAGAAAACAAAAGAACAATCTAATACTGATAGAATAGATGGAAAATGATATCTATCTCTCTAATAGATAGATATGTACATAGATATGTATGTAGATATATAGATGATATTATTATTATTATAACTCTGATAAATCAACTTATAAATCAACTTTATTAATTTAAAAGTAAACACTTGGAAATATTTAAGAAAAATGCTCAAATTTTATTCCTATTATTTTTTCATCATTATGATTATCATAATATATATATATATATATATATATATATATATATAATATATATATATATATATATATATAACTAGAGGACAATCTTCAATAGATTTCTTTCGTTTTGATGATTCAGTAAAAAAATAAAATCGAGAACAATTTCCGATGATTAAATCTCTTCCTTTTCTTTATCTAATCTGGATAAATCAATTCGACTCTCCTAAGTGAATAAAAAGTCGAATCAGGTAAAGCCAATTTCCGAGGCAACTTGATCTGATACCGACACGATGGCAGTCACATATATGTCCCTTACTTACTTACCTACCTACTTACTTATAGAAATCACTGGCGGACGACGATGACCTCACTTGACATTTATCTCACATCCCACTTATGCGGGTATGACACAATGTCGTTTAATGTGGAACCACCCACGAACCGAAGCTCATGGGATGACAGCCGCAGAAAATACGTGGATACCATCGGCATTCCCGCACAAGGACCTGGACAATGAACCCAGTCCTGTCCCTTTAAATTAAGGGACAGGTGTTGTCCTGGGATCACGCCATTAATTGCAGCAGTGGTCCAGTGGCCGAAGCCACCGGACCCCCGTCCATAAGAGCGTGAGAGGTGTGCGAATGAACCTCACTTGGCATGGACTGAAAATTATGCTTGAGAAATTCTAAGTGAAAAGAGGGTGCACAGACCTCAATCCACTGTCTGGACTGTCCGGCCGTATGTCAAGTGACAGGGGAAAGTCAGATATGACTGGACTACCGATGTGCTACAGGGTGCTGTCTCAGGTAGTATTGAGTCTCTTAATGATGTTGCATAGCGCTCGACTCGGGCCACAAATCGTACATGTTATATACTGGCATCTTCAAACTCACGCTACTCTGAATCGCATACGTTGTTGGTATACAGTGGAGATCGTTTCTAACCCTTAGACGATGTATCTAGTGGTCGCTTAAATGAATCACAAGGCATGCTCTATGTAGTAGGAGATTTGACTCTCTCATCTCGGTTGTACGTAGTGGATGTGAGTGACGGGCGTTGATATGGGGCACTACTACTGCTGGTGTGGTGGAAGGTGGTGAGCGCGCCTCACTGCTTGCTAGCAGCGCTCGACCGTGTCGACTGTCAGACTCCTTGTGCTTTGTTCGCCGTCTCCTGGGGTCTCACCTTCTGCTCTGCTGTTTTGACTCTACCTTTAAGTACTGTATAGTCCGCCCACACATCTCTTTGTTCGGTTGACCGGAAGTCCTTTCTCTTTGTTCAAATTCCCGTTTGTCCAGATGAGTCTTTTGTTACACTTCTTTTGTTATACTAAGATTTCTGTCTCGCGCTATCTATTGTTTCCTCTGTTCAATTTCCTCCTGTCTTTTCGTACTTCCGGCGCAAAACAACTGCGACCACCACCAAACCATAACAATGAGAGTCAAGGCTACCGCGGAAGCCCCAGAGATTGTACCCTAGCTCCAGGTTGTATTAGTGATTTATTTGAGTGGTAAGTACCCCAATCCTATAAGTATCAGTTTGGATGGCCGTTGGTTCCCTAGAGCTCATCCAACCTTTAACAGCTCTTGTTTTTAGGGAAGCTGGGTATCCACACACCCACTTCACCAGATAAGTCAAGGCGTGCCCTATGTGGGAACCAGTTTATTAGCCAACAAACCGACCATGGGAGAGGTAGTACTAGTTTAGATGGTACTAGTAGCAGGTAAGAAAGACCTGTCTTGTCCTGACTCATATAATATTTTGTATTGAAGTCAGTCAGTTTACTGCTGGTTTGAACAACAGCAACTGGCTAAGCACAACTGAACCAGTGTCCAAGACAGTTGGTATTTATGGAAATTATATTTGATGTTTTCGTTGCATATTTCCCTATTTATTAACTATAGAAAGAAGCTACACACTTCTCTATATCTATTTTCCATATGATTATATTATCTACTAATTCATTATACTACGTCTGTTAATAGACTTTAATTTTCATCGAATTCTTAACATCATTAACTCCCTCTCCCTCTCATTATCGATCTATCTTTTTCACACACACACACACACAAATATATATATATTATATATACATACATACAGGTGTGTGTCAAAAAGTATCGATATTTATTCTACTTTGTGACACACCTTGTATTCTGAATAAATAACGTTCCATTCATTGTTCATTTCTATCTTGGTAAATACAGTTTCAATCTCGATACTTTTATGACACACCATAAATATATATTCTATAGGATCGTCTGAAAAAGAAATATTTTTAAAGATATTCAATAAACGCGATTCTCTAACTTCTATGTATAAATTAGCCCAAGCATTTAGCATTAATCAACTAATCAATCAATTTTGTTGATACAATTTTAATTTTGTAGAATTTGGTAATACGTAATACCTAATAATATCAGTTCTGATTTTATCATGTTCCATTAGAAAGAAAACAGGCTTGTCTGGTTTAGAATAAAATTAGCATTTTTCTAAAAAATCGAATTTAAAAAAATGAATAAATAGAATAAAAAAGTAAAACTAAACAATTTGTGGGTAAATGTTTACGGTATTTTATCATAAAATATTTAATTAAATTATTCATACAAACTATTTTACATGCATCAATGAAACTTTTTATTTTTCACGTATTTTAAAAAAATAAAATCTTGTTCCTTTTTGGAAGCAGATTTACATGCTTTATCAACCAATTTTAAATCATGAATTGAAATTTTAGACTCCATTACCCAAACATTAAAATCTCCTTTTCTCTCTCTCATATATATATATATATATATATATTATATATATATATATATATATATTATATATATAGTACATATGTTTCAAAAGGAAAGGAGACATAACCACACTCAACGGTAAGCCCCTTAAGCCAGTAGAACAATTCACATACCTAGGTGGTAATATCCTATCCACAGAAAGCGATGTAAATACACGAATAGGAAAAGCGTGGTCGGCCACAAACAAATTATCAGTAATATGGAAATCCGATCTCACTGAAAAGCTAAAGCGACAATTCTTCCAGGCGGTGGTGTATCAGTGTTGCTGTACGGATGCACCACATGGACCCTAACGAGGCGCCTTGAGAATAAGCTGGATGGGAGCTGCACAAGAATGCTGCGTGCAGTCCTGAACAAATCGTGGAAGCAGCACCCCACGACGAAACAGCTATATGGCCTTGCCCCCATCTCACAAACCATTCGAGTGAGACGGACAAGACATGCCGGGCACTGCTGGAGAAGCAAGGATGAGCTCATAAGTGACGTTCTCCTGTGGAAGCCAACACACGGACATGCTAGTGTGGGCCGCCCAGCAAGGACCTACATTGACCAACTAAGCAAAGACGCAGGTTGCTGCACAGAGGACCTCCCTGGGAAAATGAATGATAGGAAAGGTTGGCGAGAGATTGTCATGGATATCCGTGCTAATAGCGCGACATGATGATGATGATATATATATATATATCTTAAGAGAGAAAGAGAGTTCCGTAACTAGGGTTTAACGCTGTTTGACACTTCACAGTAGCCAGATGATGATCAGAGTCGGAAAGAGAATAGGATAGATCTCCGGAAGGCTGGACATTGCTAAGACATCCTTAATGAACCATTTGGGTAAATAGATGGCCACACTGTTTTGAATCTTTACGAATGGGAGAACCTCCGAGAAGAGATGATGACACACGAATATATATATATATATATATATATATATATATATATATATATATATATCGTTTGAGTTGGCGGTCGTCAGCGAAATCCCCACCCAGAGTATCACGACGCTTTATCACATGTGGTGAAAACTTGTGTAGAGATGAAAGGAATATTTTGGGATATGAGAAATGCTGGTTGTATATGGCAAAGGGCTTGGGGAGGGGGTAATCAGTGTCATCCAGTGTAGCATATTCCCAAAGTATCCTATGATCTAAACATAAAAAGTGTTGGGGCTTGCCATAAAACAAAAGGGTTGGAACAATTATATAGATGATAGGGCTTGTGTTGCAGATTAACTATGGTTTCAATTCTTTTGGCGCGAAAAGAAATTCAAAAAGACAAGGTAGTTGGGAAACAAAGGATGTTCCAGACAGAAGTCTGGATAGAAGAAAGAGGAAGAGTGATTAAGATCTGAGGCTTACTGCTGACCGGGTCAAACGAACTGTCCGGAAAAACAACAATAGCAGGATGACAAAGGACTTCCTATTGACTGGTGACAAATCTAGAATTGCAGGTCACGCCGTACAGTTCCGGTGTAACTTGAATAGACCAGAGCATGCTGGGTAAAAATTGAAAAAGTGACGGTTAGACCGAGAGTTCAGCAGTTGAGATTTGGTAGCCGCTAAGTTCAGTCACGCTCGTCGACTCTCCGAAGAAGACATTTGTTATAACTACGGTTCATTTCACCACTCATTCAAGCCGGCGCTATCACGTCTCAACACCTCCTTTCATCCACGCCAACCGAGGAAAGTAAATAAAGTCCAGCTTTCTTTTGTAAACCTGTGTTGGTTTTTAATCCAGTGTACTGCACACCAGCGCTGTCAATTGATACAGTATATAACACTTGTCCTAACCAGTCGATTGATCAAATGGTGTCCTCACCGACCAACACTCTAGCCTTAGTCAGGGCTGAAATGCACGCCATTAACTGATCAGCTACTTGTGTTCCATCCTTAAGCATCATGTGTCGCCACCCACGGTCAAGAATTGGCCCTATTTGGGGATGGTCTAACCGCTCTGCAGATGGGCAGTTGGTGTATTCTAAAGCCCAGCTGACATGACTGTTAAGATTCCGGGCAACGCCAGGTAGTTCTTCTAATATATAAGAAAAAACACGTTTTTGTTGCTAAATACTAGGTTTTGTTCATTATGCGAAGTCGTTCATTATTCAGTATATACGATGAGCGGAAAGCAGCTTTTGAGCGAGTATAACAGAAATGTATTAATATGAAATCTTTCGACTATTAATAATGAAATATTTCAACAAAGCGAATTTTAATAACATTCAATAATAATCTATATGTTAATCTATGTCTTATGAATTATTAATATAAATCTGATAAATCGTAATAGCAATCATACCATCAATAATAATAATAATAATAATAATAATAATAATAATAAATCTTGCTTTTCTGGCGAAAAAAAAATGCTGTTGTCGTGTATCTAGAAATAATCAAATCCCCGGTGACAATCAACAAAATGTAAAATGGGAATTGCAAATCCATAAATGATAAATATAACGAAGTGATCCATAGGAAAATAGTTGGATTAATTAGAAACAATCACCAGTGATTAATGATCCACATGAAATTTAAATGATTTAATCATGTATTGCACATATATTCAAACATGGAGGCGCGTGGCGTAACGTTTACCGTCCTAGGAAATGGTCACGGCCAAACGAGTTCAAATCCCGGACAAGGCCCTATTGCATTTCTTATAGCTCATTGTAATGTTTAATAACAATAATAACTAGTAATAGCTAATGTTATTATAATTTGGTGTCTGTCGGTAGCCAAAACTATGTAACAATTTACGTAACAATACTCTCAGGAATTGCGTAAGTTTATAAATGAGTATTCAATTTATGGTCAAAATAATTAAAATTAATACATTGAATAAATCTTATTGAATAACGATGTTGTAGATGAAAATCTGAGATTTGCTTCAAAACAGCCCATCTTACTTGGGCATTTAAAATCCCGCAGTGTGTTTTAGTGATATATATATATATATATATATATATATATATATATATATATAAAGAAAGAAATGTTTACATGATATATAGTGTGTTTAATTTGCATACTGGTTTTAGCAACAGCTGGTTTAATAAATACATACTTGATGATATTTTTCTTAAATATGATTGATTTATTCTGCAAAATATTTTTTTAAAATTCTATGAATGATTTTTATATAGACACCAATTAAAATATAATTAAAATAAGTGTAATCTTTTCGTACGCTTTGTTATTTGATTTCGATAGTCTTTTTACTTTGATATATTTCATTACTTTAAAACTTAAATACGGACGGCGCATAGTATTATTAATTTAAAAGCAATATTTATTGATATGTGCTATAGTATATAATTACAAATAAATGTTTTTATAGATAAATAATATTGAGAGTAATAGAAATAATCTTTGGGAGATGAAGGTGGCGGGTTTGACTCTTGTCGTTGTTTTTTTTTGTTTTTTTGCAATGGTCCCCAATGATCTGGGAAAGAGACTGAAATAACAGGATGACTGACGAAGAATCTGTTAACATGTGCTAGAATACTTTTAAGATTCCTGTGGACTTGGATAGACTTGCTGTCACTCTGACCCCAGTGAAACTCACTAGTTAAAACTGGCGCGGAATATCTGCTTGGAGTGATTATAATAACTCTACATAATTACTCTACTTATCTTCTATTACTAATGGAGATTGTATGTATTTCTGTCTGTAATAAAAACTACGTCACAGCCCACGTCACAATATTCTTGTGTTATATACAGTCAAAATTTGAGTAAGCAATTAAAAAATATTTCTACTCCCGTCCTTTTTCTTTTCTTTTTTTTTTGTAACAAGAATTCAACTAAAAAGTTTACAAATTACCTACGATTCTGTGAAAAAATGATGTGGAAAATATTCAAAATAATTGTTTGATTAAGAATTAATACATGCACGTAACATTTTATTTGAAGGGGGACAGGACTAAGTTTCCATTTCAAATTGATTTATTCTTTTACTCCTTTAACTATGAGGATTTTGTTTACTTATGATACAAATCCTCTGACATTGATTTTTTAACTCCCACCCTCAGGCAATATCTATCAAAAATTAAATTTTACACCGCCTGGAAGGTGTTTTTTTTGTTGCTAGTAATAACTGATTTTACTGTTTTATTAACTTCAGCATCTCTTTATCATTGTCTCTTCTTTATGTTGCAATAGAAAGGATTTCCCGGCATCGTCTGGGTAGAGGGAGAAGTTAGTCTCGCAGATCCATTATTACTGAATCGCGAGTTGGATCCTCGCATAATGTCCCATTAAAAAAAACTTGCGTTGATCCGGACTGGTGGGGCACCAGAAAAAAAAAAGTGCGCAGACACGCTAAAAAGAAAAAAAAAATGTCTCCTATTTAAAATTAAAAAAAAAAAAAAAAAACTATGCTGTTACCATTTTAATTCTATTTTCAATAACCTTCACGAATATAAATCAGAACTTTATCATTTCTGCACGAAAAGCAAGATCTGATGATAGTGAATGTGTATATATATTTACTTTGTCGTTAATTATTTTATTTCTGTAGTTTCCGCTGGATATAGATACATGCATACACACACACACACCAACAGGTCTTTATATATGTATGAATTTACAGCATCATATCATTCGTCGTAATGTTATCAGCAGCCCAATTATAGTGTTGTTCTTGTGAAATGATCATTCGTAGTTTATAGATAAAACATCAAAGTGTTCAATCAATTGGGTCAGGTGACTAAATTACAGATTCCCAATGAACGTGCAATTTCTCCGCGTAAATATATCAGTGTTAAATATGTCATTTTCCGTTTACACGTCAAAGACCGTTTCATATTGCTTCAATAATACATTTTGAGGTAAAGACGTGTCTCACAATCGCAGGCAGCAAAGACATGACTGTTAACAAGAAGAAAATAATTTGTCATGTAAGTGGACTTTGCTGTTTCAACAGATAAAAAACGGGCTAAAAGCAATGCAAAAATAAATACAATACTGTGATCTTGCTAGAGAACCTCAAAATGAATCATAGAAGTTATAGTGATATCAATCATAATTAGTCAGTGGAATAATCGAAGAAAATAAAACGGAAAAAAGAGCAGAACTGGAAATCCAGAAAAAAATGGAAATATACAGGCATTATAAATGTTGAGATACTGACAATAGTCCTGGAGATGTAAGAATACTTTCTGTCACTCTCTTTTGTATGCCAAATACATATTGTTTTATTTATACTTCATGGGTACTCAATCTTTTAAACACATTAGTTTAAACTCATTTTTCTATTTATCCCATAGATGATACCCTAACAGGTACTACCACTCAATTTCTTTTAAACACAATTTTTAAACTCATTATTTTCTATTTAACACACAGATATGACCCTAACAGGTACTACGACTCTGGGTCAGAGAGGACCTGGGAGTAATGGTGATGTAGAGGTACTCCGCACTACCCAGAGCTCCGAAATTGGAACTTCACCATGAGATGCAGTTTAACGTCAAACATAGATCACCTGGACACTTTGTTTATTTTCTATTTATAAAATGTCGCACAGAAAATGTAATATCTTTGATGTCTACTACTTCAAAGTCGTTGTCTTCCGGACTTTATTGTCTATCATCTCCTGGTTTCCAACTGAAATTGGGCGGCTTCGATTTATAGCCAGTGCAGACATTTTCACATCCTACTGGTTTGGAGAACAGTGCATCTTCGAAAATAAAACCTATCTGTAAAATAAGGCCAAGCGTGATTTAATGATGATTTTAATATAATTAGTTATTTACTAAGTTAAATTAGATGTGGCAGAATTCCAGAAGTACGGGTGCCCAGTGAAAATCGAACTCACTATCAATATTCAGGTAATTTACTTTATGGGTAGTTTGGCCCCCTATTTACGTGCATGTGGAATTGGATACATTAAAATAATTAAGTTTTCTAAACAAGTAATTTTACAATTGTATAAGTTAAGTTTAGAATTATGTAAACAAAAGAGAATCGAATAAATATTAGTTTAGAAATATTTAGCAACAATATAAACAAGGGTTTAAATTCCATTGAAAATATGTAAAGAATCGGAATGTAACCAAATCATCGATATTTACGTCAGTAGAAAACAGCTGATATTTGAAAATTCCAATATTAAATTTAATTTAATGATTACGTAGACAATGACAAAAGAGAATTATAAAAAGCCCAAACTTAGCTGAAAAGAGCAGTTGGGGTGAATGCCCCCTAACTCGATAGTGGGGAGCTTATGCTCTTCCCAACTCGACGGAGTTGTAGCTGATGCTCCTAACTCGACAGTGGGAGCTTACGCTCTTCTCGACTCATATTAATATCTTACCGGTCTAATGGTCAAACGAACTGGACATAAGTTCCCGAAGAAACGAGGTAAGAATGTACGTTTATTAGATTTAGGAGAATAACTCCGATAAATTTGCAAATTGAATGAATTTCCATATCGAGCATTCAGTTTATTAGGACCAGATAATATTAATAATGATACTGTTAATATTGCAGTTCAAAAGTAGTATTATCTTATTAGTTAAATTGCAGGACCTGTGGATATACCACAGTATTTCATTGGCATTTCAGTCTCGGAAGAATATAATATAGTTTTTGTGCCCCTGAAGTTATAGCGCTTCCTGTGATTGAAGTCCAATGTTCGAAAGACATCCCACTCAGATGTCGCATCTGAAGGCTGCCCCTGAAGATGTTGATGTGCCGGCGCTTTGTTGCCGCTGCTTTCTTCTGGACTTATTCACTTCATGGTGTTGCGCCAGGGTGGCTTCAGACAGGAACAGTTTGCTATGGAGTGCTGCCACCAACGAGGGCGGTCACAGGACCTGTGGATATACTACAGTATGATAGTTTAATTATTACAACGTTTAATATGTTTACTTAAGAGCCATTGCTAAATAGTTGAATTTGCCAAAAGTATAATCTTGATTTAACTTAAAACTTTTAACTCACTGTTTGTTTTTTTTACTTTCCTTTTTTTCATTTATTTATTATGTTCGATTTAAACCACTAAGCGTTATCGCCTCTACGCACTCACATCCTCTTTCAATCTTCCTCTACTTTCTTTCTTAACACCAGATAATCAGGAATTACATTTTTGCATATCATCTTCGATGATTTGGACGGCGTTATTTCTAAGCAGAGGGTGTTGCAAGAAGATAACGGTCATACAATTAAGGAATACGAGTATTAATATTTAGATGAGGTTTAACATAATCAACTTCTGGTATTAACATTTTCAAAATAAGTACATCGAACGTTAGGTACTGCTATCCAATGATTTTATTTAGCTACATATTTTAATACAATATGTTCTTTAATCAAATAAATACGCTTTTCCGTTCTAGTGAATGGAAGTATATATTTTACATTTGTGAATTTAAAAAAATCCCTAAAAGAATAAAAAATGTAGAAAACTTGATCTTTTAACATAACATTCTTTAGAAAATAACCTAACGATTTAAAAATACTTTTTTCTTATTGACGAGACTTAAGTTTCAAAATGTAAGATGTCCTTCTACCGAATTTATCATTGCATCGATTTTTTCTCTTACATATACCGTCATTGAATTCTTTCCAAAAATGCAACATTCATTTTCTTCCTCCAAAAAAATACAAAAAACATGAGATTTAAAAAGTCTATACTTAAATGTAGTTGGCCAAGGAATATACACATATTATGATTAATAAATCGAAAATGAACAAGAAGATGAAGCCATTTGAGAAATAATAATATATAATTCTCCTATTTATAGCGCGAACGTTCAATCACTTTTCGCTTGACGATCTGAATAGAATCAGCGGAAATTAGCAAATTTTAATTATGCCCATCGCCTTTTTAATTAAGATTCATTGATTTTCTCAGGATTTGCTCTTCAACAACAACAAAATACACTGATGTAAACACAGGAATACGTATAATATATATATATATATATATATATATATATATATATATATATATATATATATATATATACTGTTACGCTAAAGTTGTTGAATTTGAGTAGATTATCCAATCTATTCATTCTACCATATCGGATGTCTCTTGTATCTCTGGGGATTTCTCAAATATTTCGATATTATTCTAACGTCAACAGAAGCAAATCATTTCAAAACAATTAATCATTTCAATATGGAAATAATTTGCACTATTAATTTGTTCAACTGTTGAGTAACATCAATATATAGACATAGTTACATAGGATTGTACAAATTTGCGCCCCTTGCAATAAAAGGGGTTCAGAGGAAAGTCTTCCAAAAATAACAACTAATAATCCGACTTTAATAAAACTGTTTGTATATAATGTAATAAAAGAGATTTTATTTAAATATTACTCTAAATTGAAAAGGTTAATTAATTTTCGTTAGTTTTTGTTTCACGCATTGTTCCCCCATATTTTTTTCGAGGAAGAAAATGAATTTTATATTTTTGAAAACATAATTAAATGACTGTATATGTAAAAGAAAAAATCGATACAATAATAAATTCTGTAGAAGGACATATTACATTTTGAAACTTAAATCTCGTAAATAAGAAAAAAGTAATTTTAAATCGTTAGGTTATTTTCTAAAGAATGTTATATTAAAAGATCAAATTTTCTACATTTTTATTCTTTTAGGGATTTTTTTAAAATTCACAAATGTAAAATATATACTTCCATTCACTGGAATGGAAAAGCGTATGTATTTGATTAAAGAAACTATTGTATTAAAAATATGTAGCTAAAAATGAGATTCCATCTGATAGTCTTTATGAAAATATTGTTTGAATTAAAAATTTTCGTCACTATTTGTATGGGAGTTTATATCGGATATAATATTTCTATTCATGCTTGTAGCGCTTCTGCTGATTCAAAGAAAGTTAAAATTATTGGAACTAATGTGACACTGACACTGTTTGTTTTCAAGCGATTTTATTTGGAAGCAACGGTTTTTTTCTTCGATACCATTTTTATTAAGTTAATCAGAAATGCACCGAAAAAAAATCACACCTTTTATTGATAATGCTTATCTAATATTTTTAATAGAATATTATTGTAAATAATAGTAAACATTCTAATTTTAATATTCCAATCTCTTTTTTTATCAATTATATTAAGAGTTAAATTTTAAGAATAAGCGTATTTCTGAATGTCCGTATTTTGTACATACCTACATATATAGAAACACATAGATATATAAATTATTCGTAGATTTATCGATCTATAGACCCACGCAGATTTTGTATATATACGAGCAGAAGTACCCGATTTGTAGAACTCCAGTGAGTGTGAGATAACGGGGAAGAAAGGAGTAAGACATTTTAACTAAGAAATATGAAAAGTAATCGTTTAAAAATCAGTTTTTGAGTAATCAATAAACAATGCCTCCGCTTTTCTTTTTAGTTTATCTAAAAAAATGTATTAAATCTTTTATTTAAATTCAAAATAGTAGTCTAAAAAATATCTTCCTTGTTTTGAAACATTTTCATTAATTTTTTCGTTCACCAAAAATTAAAGTATTCACTTATGAAATATGATTCTGATTTTCTTTCTACCTGTCTGGTGAACATTGGTATCAAGTGACATCAAGGCATTATAACAAGCAATATCACTTTGATCCTTTCTTAGGGTAGACGTGTAGTTACCCCAAGTCCTATCATCTATATGGTTGACCAAATCCTATTGCCCTTATGGAACCCCAACCCATTTTACCACATATGTACTAGAAGGTGGTGTATGGGACACTTAATGTCCTGGGTATAACGTTAAAATCTATCCGATGGGGAAGTTCAAATTCTAGAGTTCTGGGGAGTGTGGAGTATCCTTTCATCCCCATTATTACCAGGTCCACTCTGACCCGGAGTGTTAGTGCTTGTTTGATATCCATTTATGGGTTAAATAGAAAAAAGGAATTTAAAAAAATGTGTTAAAAATTGAATATTATGAAAATTGTATATACCATCAAGCATGAATAGAAGTCTTCGGTATAAAATAACCCAACAAGTGTTGACATGCCATAAAATCAAATAAACCAAATCAAACCAAACTGTGTTCTTCTTCCGATTGATACATCAAGAATGGAACGCAAATACCCAGTGTAATAATGTCTCTCTTCAGATTAGGAGAGTAAACCTTATTGATTTAAAGTAATCTATTAAGTGCTCGTCGTATAGACGCTCAGGTATAATATATATGTTTTGTGTATGTAATTAGAGAGTAAATTCCAGTTCGATTCCTTGCGAAAGTAACAGCTCTCAGATATTAATGACTGGTTAGATAAGATAACAATGGAAATGTTCATTGACCAACTAGTTTTACTTTCATTTTATCTTGGACGATTCGGACAGTCTCATTTTTAACCAGGGTGTGTTGCAATATGATAACGCTCATATTTTTAAAGAACACTGGTATCAATATATAGACTAGCAGGACCATTGGATATACCACAATATACTTTAATTATTACAACGTTTGATATATTTATTTAAGAGCTATTGCAAATAGTTCAATATGTAAAACTTATAATAATCCTGAATTAACTCTAACTCACTCTTTCCTATAAAGGGGGTTGTAAGATATTTACATTGGTTTGCGGATAAATAACCGGGAGAGGTGTTTAAAATATGTACATTAATTTGCCGATAAAAAGAGACAAAAACACGATTCGGAAAATATCTAAGTTGGGCCGGAAATTCACCTGACACAGGCTCGCTAAAACATAGCGTAGATTAAAGCAGGTGGTCGGAACGACGTAAGATCAAAATTACTAAAATATATTCCGTAATAGACAATTTCAATATTACAAATAAAACAAACCTGTAACTTTAAAAAAAATCCTTTTTAATTTTACGTTAGGCATTTAAGCGACGCAAGACCATTTGCAATGTTTCATTTTTTAAATTGGGTGAAATAAAAATCTGCGATTAAACGACACCAGATAATTGAACAATTTGGACGGTCTCATTTCTAACTAGAGGGTGTTGCAAGATGATAATGGATGGAAGATTTAGACATTTAGGAACAAGCGTATAGATATATGAATAGTTGATTGTTACACGTCAAATAAAACATATATTTTAGGACCGAACCCTCCCCACTATTCAATAGGCTACAATTTATAAAAGGAAAAATTGTTCCTCCATTGAATGAACCAAAAATACCTCAAACTGAGTTTTTCTTTTTACTTTTTTTTTAACAACGTCCTTGTGTGTTCCTTTGTCATTGGGATCCAGTGACAGCCTCTTTCGTCATCATCCATCGTCTTCTCCACTTTCTTCATCTTTCATTACATCTGTTGTCACACACATTCTTCGACCAACTTTGTGTTATAACCATCTGTGTATGTATTTACCAACCTCCCAGCTACGGTTAGGATTTGACACAAGGTAATTTTTAAGCGTAGTACAGCTGGTTTGAATTCAGAGTTTTTCCTTTCTTAGACTGATAGATTAACCAAACCTAAAGATCCCATTCTGTCATACTATTTTCCCATAGCTGAGGGTTGGATTCATGCTTTTACCGAGGGCATTAATCCTCGCCCAGGATTTCACTCTGATCGCCTAGTATATTTCTTACAACGATAAACGCTACATTACGCAATGGATATCCTTAAATCCTAAAATGTACAATATATATTCTTGCATTAATTAATGTGTGCACAATTCTAAAAAACACCCACAGTTTAATATCGCAGTCTCTCATACTATTTCCCCTCATATTTAACCGGCCCATCTACCCTGTCTTCAGCCATTGAATCAGTAAGATATATATATTTACCAACCCCTCTGCACGACCAGGATACGACACAAGGTCAATTTCTTAAGCTGGAGGGAGAATTGGATTCATACCTTTCCCAAGGGTATTAGCGCTATGTGAAATTCAAACAGCTTAGTCCAGGAATTAAACTCGGGTCGATGAGTCCATTTCCTATGACTCTAACCATTTGACCACGCGCCTCCCGAATCGGTAAGATATATAATATCAGCGTGATCCAGGGGTCCACCCTCACAGGCAACACCTGCCCCCCTCGATTTAAAGTGGCAGGGCAGGGCAGGAATTGTTGCCCAGTGCCTGCGGCGCTTTAAAAAAGGAAAGCCGAAAGGATACATTCGATTTTTAGCACTGGCCACACATGAGGTTCGGTTCTTGCGTGGCTACCAACGTTAATCGATCCTTGTGTTCAACTGGCATTAGTAATAACTAATATTTTCACATAGTTGTGGGGTCCGGATTCATAACCTTTCCTATGCGCAAAATGAAAAGCAAACAGACTCGTCCTGGATTTGAACTTAGATCCACATGTCTATTTCCACAACGATAAACGTTAAGCTACGGGACTCCACCGCACCACCAACAATGTGATAATATATAATTTGAAGATTGTCTGAAAAATTTGAAAAAAACAATGTTCCAAAAATAAGATGAATTTATTTATCGACGCTTAAACGTTTCGGTTTCTTAAACCTTCATCAGGATGTATTATGGGGTGAAGAAATTGATGGATGTTTGATAGATGACAGGAGATAAAAAAATATTTATAATTTTTTTGTTGTTGTGTAACTGTATTTGTTCAGCGTTATATTTTTGAAAGACGAGTCGTGATTAATAATCGACATTATGGATTTTTTTTAACATATCACCGTTTCTAGCTAAAATAGTTTTAATAACTACAAAATACCAGACTTTATTTAATTATTTAGTTATCATTCCCACTTTGTTCCCTTTGGTCTCATAAAATCATTCCATTAATACTTTTTCTTGTCTTTTGTTGAAGTTTGCTTACCAACACAGACGCACGCTCACTCAAACAATACTCCACTTTGGCCCTATCTTGGGTTAGACGGGCGGTCGGAGAGGCCCCCTCCGATCAATCGGCTGCTCAAGTTAAGCCCTAGTACCTATATGATTTCCCAACCCTGTTGCCCTTATGGCAAGACCCAACCCCTTTTTATCATATGGGTGCTAGAAGGCGGTGGCTACTGGTCTACATGTCCTGGGAATGACGTTAAACTCTATCTGATGGTGAGGTTCCAGTTTGGAGGTTTGGGGAATGTGGAGCACCCCTTCATCACCATTGCTCCCTGGTCCACTCTGACCCGGAGTGGTAGTACCTGTTAGGGTCCCATCTATGGGTTAAATAGAAAAACATGAGTTGATGAATAAAATTGTATTATCCATTAAGAATTGATTTATTTCAAAACTTTATCGGCATTAAATGACCCACTGAGGTTGATATGCCGTAAAACAAAACAAACCAAACGCACACTCAAATGAAAACGCACGTTAGATTTTTGATGCCTGATAGCTGAGTGTTGATTCGTGCCTTTAGCATGAGCATCAACGCAAAATAGAACGTAAACAAATTGCCAAGAATTGAACTCTGATCGCCGTTTCTATTTCCTACGTCGATAACCATAACGCTACGAACCTCCTTAAAACCAACAATGTACAATATATATTTTGGAGTTTGTATTTTGATTTAACATTTATGCATTACCAACACACACACGCACACATATCCCCCCCCCCCACACACACACAGACAGTATATTCTTTTATACCTGTATTTTTTAAAAATCTATATGGGCTGTGTTAGCGAAGTATAGAAATTTACCTGTATACTTGCTTAAATGCAATTTTGAAATAGTTTTTATTTTTATTTTTTATTTTGTCAAAAATATATCTTCTTTACATTTCTTTTATGTCCCGGAGGACAAGTAGAAGAAATTGCACGGCATAAATATTTTTGGTGCATGCTTTTAAGAATACCTTTTTGCCTATGTAGATGACTGCGAAATATGTGCGTTTTATGAAATCCCGCGCACATGTCACCATAATCTCTTGTTTTTACTCCTCTTAAAGCAATACTCTCTACAATTCTAGAAGATTCCTTTTGTTCTCAGACCCCCCGAGAAATGTAACTTTTTAAACATTAAAAGCGCTCTTCATTTTCAAGGACTTTTTATCTCTCATTTCAACCGAATGAGAAAAAAATACTCTTCCTTTCAAGTCATATCCTCCTTTCACTTTCATCAAAAGCAGATTTACGAGGGTCGTTCAAAAGGTTTTAACATTCACCAAGATTTATATATATTTGTACTTGTGTTTCTTAATTGTAAGACAATTTCCTTACTTGAAAGATAAAATGCAAAAATGTAAATCCTGAGTATTTGGTGTTGCTTATCCGCCGAAACTTTACTACTCATGAGTACCGTCATCAGAGCTAAAAAAAAACATTCAGTTTTCATTATAAAGAAAGACAATTAGGAAAAAGGTAATGCTATACTGGGGACCATTTTCTGGTTGAATTCATCTAGATTGTTATATATATATATATATATATATATATATATATATATATATATATATATATATATATTATACAGTATTGTTAGGAGAGTGCTCAATATCTGTGGTAGAGCGATAATAATATTTATCACTTTTTCAAGATTCTTTGCTGTCTGAAGTTTGCTCTCCTTAAACAAGAAAGTTTAAAGCGCATGAAACCAATATAGTAGCAGATAAGTTTCCATACAATTGAATATCATATTTGTTTACATATGCATGTATATATATATATATATATATATATATATATATATATATATATATATATATACACACCACACACACACACACATATATAAGGTATGCCCAAAAAGTCTCGAGAATTTTCGTACTTTTGACACTACTTGTATTCTGAAAAAATAACGTTCCATTCATTGTTAATTTCTATCTTGGTAAATACAGCTTCAATCCCAGCACTTTATTTGACTCCCTTTGTGTGTATATATATATATATATATATATATATATATATATATATATATATACCAAACTTATTGGTAAATCCTTGCGGTGAAAAAAAAACATCAAATAGTTTGATTGTAAAAATATACTACCAAGCATCAACCGGGGAGAAAACAAATTTTGGAAAAAAGAAAAGTCAATATAATCGTACCAGCAAAAACTAATCTATTTGTACAATATTTTGGCCAACAGAAAAAACAATTTATATGCATATGTATATATAGATATATATATATATATATATATATATATATATTCATATAAAACCGCCAGGAGACTAAAGCTAATAAGTAAAAAGTGCTCAATACCTAAGTAGAGCAAATAATAAAGATAAATTTAATGAGTCAGACGAACCTACTAAAAGATTTATCTTTATATATATATATATATATATATACAGACAAATACATGTATGTATATGGACGTGCGTGCGTTTATTATTGTCAATTATGCTTATATACATTTGTCTATATAAATTGACACATGAAAGTAGAGCCCCTGTTTATTTTTTGACACTTTATAATAAGATTCAAAATAAGGAAGTCACGACTGTAAGTGTCATAAGCAGGAAACTTCGACGGAATGTCAAAACTGAACTTATGTAATTCCTTTACACATTTCTTCTTCTTCTTCTTCTCGTTTTATCTACTCTACTTGTTCTTATCATCTCCATTCATTTGTATTGTTTATATTCTTTCAATTTTATTTCCCTTTTTTTGGTTTGGTTGGTTGGGTTTTACGGCATGTCAACCCCTTGAGTTATTTTATGCCGAATACTTCTATTGGTAAACATTTTTTTTAATGCTAACAAAGTTTTGAAATAATTTCATTTTTAATGGATAATACAATTTTGTTTATAAACTCATGTTTTCTATTTAACCCATAGATGGGTCCCTTACAGGTACTACCACTCCGGGTCAGAGTGGACCAGGGAGCAATGGTGATGAAGGGGTGCTCCACATTCCCCAAACCTCCAAAATTGGAACCTCACCATCATATAGAGTTTAACGTCATTCACAGGACATGTAGACCCGCAGTCACCGCCTTCTAGCACCTATATGATAAGGGGTTGGGGCTTGCCACGAGGGCAATAGGATTGGGCCAATCATATAGGTGCTAGGGCTTGAGGTGACCAGCCGATTGATCGGAGGAGGCCTCTCCGACCGCCCGTCTAGCCAAAGATAGGGTCAAAGTGGAGTATTGCAAGTCATGAACTGCTCATCCATCCTCTTTTTTTTATTGTCGAAGCTTGTTGATTGGATGCTATGGCATGTTAACACTTGTTGGGTTATTTTATGCCGGTGAGATTGTTTTTATCCATTCTTTATGATTACTGAAATTTCTTAAAAATCAATTTAAAAAAATCATTTTAATCTCATTTCTACAGTTTAACCCATAGATCGCTGTTGTTGAGAAGTCGTAGTAGTAGTAGTTGTTATAGTCATTGATGATAACGAGTTACTTGCCCTTGTTTATTTGTTAATATCCCTTCTGTTTCATCTCTTCTTACTTTTCTACTTCCTCGGTATTTCTGTTCCTTCCCCTGTCATTTTTTATCACCTATATTTTTCCTTCCCCTCTAAACCTCATTCTCCCTCTCTCTCTCTCTCTCTCTCTCTCTCTCTTCTCTCTCTCTCTCTCTCTCTCTCATTTTTGTTTTACTCCTTTTCCACAATTCCTTTCCTTTCTGTTCTTTTCTTCATTTTTACATTTCTAGTTATATACTCTTCCAGTCTTTTTTTCCTCTTCTACTGGTTTGTTTGTTATTCCACCCCCTTCCACTCCTTATCTTCTTCTTCCTCTTCTTTGTCCTCTTATTTTTGTCACATCTTTACTTTTTGACAATCGATTTTCTTCTTCTATATTCGTCCCCCTTCCTTCTTTTCTTCTCTTCTTCTTCTTCTTCAGTTTTAGTCTTCTTTAGTCCTTCTTCTCCTTCTTCTTCAGTTTTAGTCCTCCTTTTCTTCTTTTTCTTCTTTTCCTTCTTCTTCTTCTTCTTCTTCTTCTTCTTCTTCTTCTTCTTCTTCTTCTTCTTCTTTTAGTTTTTCTTCTTCTTCTTCTTCTTCTTCTTCTTCTTCTTCTTCTTCTTCTTCTTCTTCTTCTTCTTCTTCTTCTTCTTCTTCTTCAGTTTTAGTCCTTCTTCTTCTTCTTCTTTCTTCTTCTTCAGTTTTAGTCATTCTTTCTCTCCTTCATTGTTTATTGCTGATTATTTATCTTAATTTTATTTTGTATTATAATTGTTCTTTCTTTTTCTATATTCCTCCCACTTCTTCTTTCAATTCATACCCACTTTTTGTTCTTCTTGATATTTTTCCTTTTCTCATGCTGGTTTTCCTTTTGAGTTTTCATTGTTAATATCTGTTGCCTTATCATTTGATCTCTCACTCTCCCTCTTCATTTGATCTCTCATTCTTCATTTGATCTCTCTCTACCCCTCTTCATTTTACCTTTTTCATTTTGAATCAAGTATTTTATATATTATCATTTTCATTTCCACTGCATCTCCTCATCTCAGGGGAATTAATTAGTTGGTGTTGAACAAATGATAACAGTTCTCTTTTAACGTCTAAGAGAATGTCTCTGAATTTCCGCCCTTATTCATAGCACATTGATCTAAATTACATCTTCATAAAAATAGTCAATATTTTTATCATTTTATCTACGTATTTTTTTTTTCTTGTGGCGTTTATAAAGATATTCACATTCCTCTCCCAAAATGATGCATTGTAGCCAGAGGGTCTGGAACAAGATGCTCCGAACGTATGAGAGATTAGATCGTGCAAAAAATATCTGTAATATTTGTAATATTTCTGATATTTTACGGTGGTGAGTGTCTAGTTGATATAATAGCTTATTTACTTCATGTGAGACATGTGACGTTGAAAGTTGTAAATTGGTGGTACTGTGTTCAATTTCGTTTGTGTTTAAACCTAGTGTCCAAAATAACTAAGAAGTAAAAGAAATAACTTGTTTTTAGTTGTACTTATTTTTACGAAAAAAACCCTTTGGATATACCACATATGATTGAGGAAACATCTGAGGAAGGGAACAATGTTGTACTCTCAGATTCAGGAGCCTGTTTGGAGGCGTGATGTTCGTAATTTAGCTGAAGACAGGCATGTTGGAATTAATGTGACGTCGAAAGAGGAAATTGTGTTTTTGGTTGGTTGGTTGATTAATTGGATTCTACGGCATGTCAACCCTTGTTGGGTAATTTTATGCCGAAGACATTTTGTTTTTTCATTCTTGATAGGTACTCATTTTTTAAATTAAAAAAAAAAACATTTTTTAAACCCCTTTCCTTCATTTAACCTATAGATCGGATCTTAACAGGTACTACAACTACGGGTTAGAGTGAACCTGGGAGTAATGGTGATAAAGGGATACTCCATATTCCCCAGAGCTCCAGAACTGGAATTTCACCATCAGATTGAGTTAAACATTATATCCAGAACACTAAGACCCTCAGTCACTGCCTTCTAACTCATATGACAAAAAGGGTTGGGGTTTACCATAAGCGCAATAAGATTGGGACAATCATATTGGTGCTAGGGCTTGACCTGATGACCCGATTGATCGTAGGGAGTATCTACGACCGACAGTCTAGCCTAAGTAAGGCCCGAAGTGGAGTGTTGCATGTCATGGACTGCTCAGCCACCAGGTTTCATCCTTGAGCATATACGGGTCGCCTTCAAGGACAACAGGTGGTCCTATTGAGGTGGGGTGGTCTCACCTCTCTTCAGAGATTCAGTCGATGTATTCTAAAACCTCATCCGACTGTCCTGGATGGTGTTGTGTGCAATAATTTTTTTACTAGCAGGACCAATGAAACATATTAGCGTTATTGCTTCCGTGCGCTCACCAAATTTCTGTCTCCTCCTACTCTCTTTCGTTCTTACTTTTTTTCTTATATCTTTCTCTGTAGCAAGTCTTTTTTTCTACTCGGTTTGATACTGGGGATCTGGCGAATGTGGGGTACGATTGATCACCATTATTCCCAGATCCACTCTGACCCGGTATGTTCGTCCCTGTTAGTGTCCCATCTGTGAGTCAAATAGAAAAAAAATGAGCTTAAAGATTGGTTAAAAAGGAATACCCATCAACTTCTGATCACAGCTCTAAATCAACGTTAGTTGCGTCATGGGTCTCATTTCTGAATGGAGGGATGACATCTTGCCTTGGGCCACTCCTTTTTCTCATGAAATGCCGAGAGCATGTCTGGCTCTCTCAACACATCGTGCCAGTTTTACTCCCCCTCTCACGTCTTACTAATCTGCTCGCACACTTCACTACGCGTCTCAGGGCTCGTCCAATAGAAACAATACCATGTGGCTTTATGTTGATTCATCCTTAAACTTTTCCATTCTCATCTCACACGTAATTCCCCAAAAAAATATTTCCGTGCAAATTTACATGTCAGGTTACATTCTGGCTGTCACCTCTATTATGTTACAAAACGTCTTCGCCATAAAATAACCCAACAAGATTTATATGCCGTAAAATCCAACCAACCTAGATTCCTGATCCCGATTTCTCATGTTAATTTTCTTGTCTTCCTTTTATTTGTTTCTTCTGGTCGGTATTGTTGATCTCATCGTTTTCATTCTTGCATATAAGTCAGATGTAAAGAATGGAGGCAATGCTGCCAATTTCGACACGCACCAACGAATTCTATTGATGACCGCGCAACGCTATCTTAATTGACAGAAATAAACAAGTCAACCTTACGAAATTCAGTTAGGTTAGCCTGACCCAATTTCAGGAAGAATAATAGAATAATACGGAGGTTACGCTTTAAGAAGAATTTTTTTTAAATCCATAGATCTTTTTTTATGAACTTTAAAAAATGCTATTGCAATAATTGGCAATTCTAGTAAATAATTCGGATTAAGACGTATTCATAAAAAAACAAATAAATTATTTGAGCGTATAAATGTATCCTCTTTTTCTCGATCTCCCCCCTCTCTCTCTCTCTCTCTCTCTCTCTCTCTCTATATATATATATATATATATATATATATATATATATAATATATATATATATATATACGCAGTCTGTTCATGTCTATCTAGCTACCAAGCTATTCATCATAGGCTGTCCATTTCTAATCAATATATATTATATATATATATATATATTATATATATATTATTATATATATATTTTTCAATAGCGCTATTTTTAGCATCTTTGCTCTTTATTTATCCTTGCTTACTATACGTTGATTGATATATGAATTGGTTTCTTTTGCCTCCCCTTTATATATATATATATGGATACCTTGGTCCATATATGAAATATTTTCGGCATTTCTTTGCCTCCTTACACTGATTTTAACTAATTTTGAAGACCTCACACCAAGGAGCCTAAAAATCACGAAATAAACTTATATTCATACCAAGTTATTCATTTATACATAATACTCCGAGTATGTAAAATATATAGACATATTTTCATAAGTACGTTTGATTTCTCAATTTTGGTTGAATCCTCTCAAAGAAACAAACACTTGATATCATATATATATTATATATATATATATATATATATATATATATCTAATATAGAAAGGAAAAAAAAACATCGTTATATAATTTTATTCGACCGAAATTGGGTGTTGAGTTTTTCCTTCCTTTCAAAGATAAATATTGCTCTGTATATAATCTAAAAATATTATTATACTTTGAGTTTTCTGTAGTGATTTAAAGATTCGCTGTATTTATACATACTGGATCATACAATAATAATACAGTGTGTCTTAGATATCACATATAGAATCATCCCTTAGTACCAAGTTTTGGATACCTCATATCTCTCTCTCTCTCTCTCTCTCTCTCTCTATATATATATATATATATATATAATATATATATATATATATATATATATATAAAAGGTGGCTTAAAATATGGACACGATCGTTGGAGGTCCACAAAGTCCAGGGGTTAATCCGCGATAAAACAAATGCAAAGTGCTCAATACAAAGTAGAGCAAATTTATTAAAGAAATGGATAAAATAGAAACCTACTCGAGTTTCACCATAAGGATCTTCAGGGTTAAATCCACTGAATTAATCGAGGTACCGATTAATTGCAGCCGATTACACGTGTGTTCATTGAATAAGATATTACGTTATAAGGGAACGCTTGTTTCTGTTTTTTGAATTTCACCGGAAGTTTGTTTTTTGGTGAGTATTAAAACGTAATATCCCTTATAACGTAATATCTTATTCAATGAACACACGTGTAATCGGCTGCAATTAATCGGTACCTCGATTAATTCAGTGGATTTAACCCTGAAGATCCTTATGGTGAAACTCGAGTAGGTTTCTATTGTATCCATTATATATATATATATATATATATAATATATATATATATATATAAGATTTTGGATGTTTGTTTATTTAGAAACGTTGCTGAATAAAGTATATATTAAATTTTTACTTGAAGGCACTTACAACGCATGTATCGCATAAAATTCGATACTTTTTCTTATTGAAAATGAACTTGACAAGTGTAATCCCGGCAAAGGATGGTATCGAATTTTATGCGATACATGCGTTGTAAGTGCCTTCAAGTAAAAATTTAATATATATATATATATATATATATATATATACATATATATATATTATATATATATATATATATATATATATATATATATATATATATATATATATATATATATCACAATCTATACATCATTATCGGTTTCGCTCAGTTTATTTGAACGGTCTCATTTTTAACTAGAGGGAGTTGTAAGATGATAACGGCCTTGCAATTAAAGAACACGAGTATTAATATATAGATGACTACTATTATTATTGTTGATTTTTTTTCAATCCAACTTCTTTCTACCTTAATCATAATTGATTAACTTCCATATTTACCGTTGATTTTTCTTTAAATTTGTCTTGTATTTTCTCGCACTTTGATATCTGTTTACTGTCTCCCCGAAATCTAATTTTACTTTTTTTCTTTTGATCTTTTTTATAGGTAAGTACCAAATCACATTTCTTATGCTGACCACATGAAGCCACTTACAGCTAAGTTATTAATTTCCTGTTTTTCAGTTTTTTCTGTATACACCGTAAAACCCACACCATGCATCACATAATTCCCATAAAAAAACAAGACGATTTAATTGAAACCATTTGTATGCTGCTAAATAACATTTATTTATTCAAGAGAGAAGATATCTAACGGAGATAAATACTTGAACTTTGCCTGTGCACTTAATTATGGTTTATACTAAAAAGAATTCGTTTAGACACTGATCCTTTTTTTCCAAAAATGTAATCTCTGCATTGTTAGGAATTGATTCATCGGCAAAAATATCATAATCTCGACATATATGTATTTGACGTTATTCAAAATGGCGGGGAATCAAAAAGATTTTTAAGGGTTGAATAGAGGTCTGTCATCAAATATTTGGTGGCTGAGACGTGCAAAGCATGTGAATTTATTAAGAATGTGTATGGAGAATCATGTTATCATGAGAATTATTTTCAAACTAGCCAAACTTTTCTCGAAAGATATACATTAAATGTACTAGTAAAAAGCATGCCCCTCTCAGGGTACAAGTTTTTAATGAAATAAAATATTAGATTTGATTAAAAAGATTGATGAAACTAAATATGAACGTACATGAAAAGATTACTCTTATTCTTGTTTTGTATTAATTGGTTTCTATTTAAAATTATACATAGGATTGATTTTAATACATTTGAGAATAAAATACTAATATTACAAAATTATTAACATCTAGAAATCATTTATTAATCTGGTTTTCTTATCCACACCTTATACTATGTAAACCATTATTTGTTCGTGATATATAACACACTTTGCAGTATTCTAAACTCGTTCATAACATGGGCAGTTTTTATTTAGATCTTAACATAGACATTATTACTAAAGATGTTAAGATTACGTAATGACTATTTAATTGAGAATATAAATAACTTCTACCTTCGCTGCTTTAGACGTGTACTGGGCATCACCTGGAGGGACAGGATCACTAACATAGCAGTCCTAGAGAGAGCTCAACTCCCCAGCCTGTACTCTCTACTGAAACAACGTCGTCTCCGATGGTTGGGTCATGTACGTCGGATGGATGATGGACGAATCCCGAAAGACATCCTATATGGAAAGCTAACATCTGGTAAAAGACAGATTGGTCGCCCCCTGCTGCGGTTCAAGGATGTCTGCAAAAATTATCTCAGGTGCTTTGGCATTGTTCTTTCCAGCTGGGAAAATTTGGCTCAAAACCGCCCTCGGTGGCGGCAGAATCTCCATAGAGGACTGTACATGTCAGAAGTCACCCTGATACAACATCATGAAGCTAAGTGGTCCATAAGAAAGCAACGGCAACAAAGCATCGGAACATCATCATCTACAGGGACAACCTACAAATGCAAAATCTGTGGTCGAGAATGTTTCTCAAACATAGGACTTCATAGTCACAGGAGGCGCTGCAACTTCAGGGGCACACAAAAACTTTTATCATAGTCTTTCGAGACTGAATTGCCAATAATGAACTAACCAATTGTGATGTCAAACGTGACGTATTTTCGGTTACAGACAGATACATAATCTCCTTTATAATAAGATTTTCTTTTTTTTAACCCAGAAAATAAAAGTAGTGATGTTTTAATTTCGACGTTAATCAATCAGTCATAGTGTATATATAGTATAGACATCTTGATATCAGTCTAGATGCCATCACAAAGAAAATGACTGTTAAATAACCAGAAAGAAAAAGAATAGATTCTTTGACTTTAACAGCATATCAACATGTCATGGGTTATTTTATGTACTAGCAAAATATCCATTCCCTGGTCGCAAGTATTAAAGCTTTAATGCTATAAAATATATTAAATTAGAAAGACTAAAAAGATTAAATAAAACGCATATAAAACTTACAGTTATTTCAATTATATTCTAATTGGTTTCTATATAAAATCATTCATAGGATTGATTTAAATACGCTGAAGTATAAAGCAATAATATTAGAGATCAATATCACCAACAATCTGGTTTTCTTAAAACCAGTATGTAAATAAACCACACCATATATTATGTAAACCTTTATTTCTTAGTGATATATAAGACACATTGTAGGATTTTAAACGCACTAATAATATCGGCTGTTTTGATACAAATTTAACTCAGATTTCCATAGAGAGCTTGGCAATAAATAAAATCTATTCTGTGTTAATGATTTTGACCATTAAAAAAATACTCATTAATAAACTTACAGAATTTCTGAGTGTATTGTAACGTAGGAAGTGACGTAGTTTCGTTTACAGCCAGACAGACACCGAATTTCCATTATGATAAAATTGACGGCGAAGCTGCTAAATGACATTTATTCATCGAAGGGACGTGATATTCAATGGAGATTATTTTACTGTTACAATTCTTTCTTCAAATGATGAATCCTTTTCGAAAAAAACAACATACATTTAATGTGATAAGTTTTTTTATTAAGATAGACGATTTTCTCCTTTTTTTTAACCCGGAAAATAAAAGTAGGAAATGTTTAATTTTATACGCTAATCAATCTATCACAATCTAGACATTAAGTAGACGTATTGACAGCAGAAAGCGACAGCTAAAAAATAACAATGAAAAAATGTAGATAGATTTATTGATTTTAACGCATGTCAACCTATCAAATTTTATTTTATGAACTATCAAAAAATGTGCCCTCAAAGCAACAAGTGTTGTTTTAATATAATCAAATATCATGTTAGACATACCAATGAAATTAAATAAGAGTCCAAACAGATTACACTTATTTTTACTTTATCCAATTGACTTCAATATAAAATTGTACATAGCGTTCCTTTTAATGTTTGAGAATAAAACAATATTATTACAAATCAATAACAAATATTATTTATTTAAAATGGTTTATCATCCTTCAAAACCCTCCTGTTAAAAATGAAACCGTCTAAATTGTTCAAGACTCAATGTAAAAATATAAATACAGATTATCTAGTGTTGCTTAATCGCAGAATTCCCATTTTATTTTCCCCAGTTTAAAAATGAAACATTCCAAATGATCTTGCATTGCTTAAAACGTAAAATTAAAAGGAATTGAGAAAAAAAAGTTACATGTTTGATTTATTTGTAATATTGAAATTGTAAATTTCGGAATATATGTTAGAAATTTTGATATGTTGTCTGGGCTTCTCTCCTAATCTACGGATGTTTTAGCGAACCAGCGTCAGACGAATTTCCGGTCTAATTTAGATATTTTCAAGTTGTGTTTTAGTCACTTTTTGTCGGCAAAACAATGTAGATATTTTAACCGTCTCCTCCCAGATTTTTATCGGCAAATCCATGTCAATATTTTTAAATCCCTCTTTTGAGAAAGAGTGAGAAGGTTAATTCAATATTATTATACTTTTTACATATTGAACTATTTGCTATAACTATCAAGTAAACCTCTCAAACGTTATAATAATCAAATTACCATACTGTTGTATCTTCATAGGTCCTGTTAGTTTCGCGTAATTCCAAAACGTTCTCAAATAATCCTTTGAAATTAATTAACACTACCCGAAATAAGAAAAGGTTATTCGAAGATAGATTTATACCAAGGTCCGGTGTCTCTATGCTTTCGATACCCTATCTTAACATATCTATCTATCTATCTATCTATCTATCTATCTATCTATCTCTCAAATAATCCAATTTTAATAAAATTTTAGGTATATGAAGCTATAGATGAAAAGGCTAAGTGTATAGCCGTACCAAAAAACCCTTATTTTTGTATCTATTCTCAATAAAATCCAACTTATTTGGACAGTTATGGAAAACTTTAATTTGACGAAATTATATTATCCTGTGATTTTTTTTCCAAGAATCAAACCTGGGCTCAATGGGTGACACAATGGGCTAGGTTTTTTTAAATATATATATATATATATATATATAAGAGAGTTTCATAATTTGCTTGAAGCATTGTGTATGTATTGGTTAGGAGGTTGATTTAGAAGGCCATCATAAATAAAAATAAACGCATTCACGCTCACACGGGAATACAGTTATTTAAAAAATAACGTCATTTTCAAAAAAAAAAAAAAATTCATTTAGGAAGAAATGCCATAGCTGTACTGCTTCCGTTCAATTCTTTTGATAAAGAGGTATTACTCGAAAATTCAAGAAATAATAAAAAAAAATACAGGTCAACACACACCACCATTGTTACCGTATTATTATTTTTATTTATTCCAAACTGCATTGTGATGGCCTTCTAAATCAACCTCCTAACCAATATATATATATATATATATATATATATATATATATATGTAAAAATGGAAAAGGAATTGAATCCGACAATATGAGGAAAAATGAGTAAAGAAAAGAAAAGTAAATGGATAAAATGAATTTAATCGATCACTTACACATGTGTTTCGGTCAGTTTATGTGTGTGAAAATATTTCGCACACATACAAGAATCGACTTTCATCAGAGTGAACATTTTATTTTTATGAAAAAATTGTATGTGTGCGAAATATTTTCACACACATAAACTGACCGAAACACATGTGTAAGTGATCGATTAAATTCATTTTATCCATTTACTTTTCTTCTTTACTCATTTTTCCTCATATATATATATATATATATATATATATATATATATATATGCATCAGGTTTTACAAGTCAATGATATTTTCGATAAGTACATGAGTTTAGAAGGACTGTTATGAAAAAAGAAAGTGAAGAAAATAATTTGAAAAAATTGAATAATAAAATCTGTATTGTAAAACTTGAAATAAATGTTTAGTCAAGTATTTTAGGACGCACGTTGTACTAACCATTAACCTATGACGTATCATTCCTTTAAGCTTCTCAAAAATAAATAAATAAATGTTATCTAATTTCTAGATCAAACCAAGTCTTCTCGCTGCTTAATGGTTAAATTATCAGATTTCGATATTTTCCCAAGATCAAAGAAGTCATGTTATTTTAGTAATGGTAAGACCATTAGAGAGTCTGGACAACTTTCCTTTCTTGAAAATCACTAAACATTATATTTAAAAGGTAGCTCTATAATCTCTTAAGATTTTATAGGTGATGATTGACAATAAAATATCATCATTATATTGAAAAAATAAAAATAAAACACCTAGACAGTGCCTTTATTTTTAATTTTTTTAGCTCAAAACATTTATGCACTTAAAGTTGCTTACCTCAAAATATGTGTTTGAAATTGTCCGCCTTAAACTGTATCTCATGTTGAAATTCCATTACTCCCAGGTCCACTTGAACCGGAGTGGCAGTACTTCTTAGGTCCCACTTATGGGCTCGCTGAAAAAATGAACCATCTCAACTTCAAGCATAGAAGATCTGTCCTCCAATAGACAGGGTTGACGAGACGCCTGCCACACAAATCGATATAATCAGGGCTGCGCTGCGGTGAGGTCTTCGTAGTCATGAACCACCAAATGAAGATGGGAATTTTAATTGCAATTTGTGTGACCGCATCTGCAAGTCAAGAATTGGACTAACAAACTCTTGAAGACATGGAGTGACGTCATCGTCGTCTGCGACAGACTTATAAAAGGAAATGATCTCATGGGTTAAATAGATAAGAGATGAGTATCAAAAATGTATTTAAAACAATTGAAGAATGAATAAAATAAAATAAAAAGTCTTCTGTATAAAATTACTAAAAAAAAATGCCATAAATCCAAACGACCAATAATTTCCTTCCTATATTATCATTCATAATTTTAATCTTATTATAATAGAGATTGTGTGTGTCTTTCTGTAACCGAAACTACGTCACCGTGTTATATTCTCAATGATTATTTAGTAATCATTATTTATCCTTAACTTGCATCTTATTTATTAGCAATGCCTCTATTAAAGTCTAGCAGAGATAGTTGCCTCAAAATAACCCACATTATCAATGCATTTAACATAATGAAATACATGTTATATATCATTAATGTTTACATAGTATATCGTGTGAATGATTTGCATACTATTTTTAACAAAATCGTGCTAAATAAATAATTACTTAGTGTTATTGATTTCTAAGATAATTGCTTTATTCCCAAACGTATTAAATGCAATCTATGCATAGTTCTATATATTGAAATCAATTAGAATAAATTCAGTGAAATCATTTTTGTGTTCGTATTTAATTTCATTAGTCTTCCTAATTCAATATAATATTCATTTATATTGAAACTTAAATATTGGTGCTCGAAGGGTACCTTTTTTGCTATTATTTGTAATGGTGATATCTATATTGCTTAAAATATTCCTGTGTTTCTATTTTCTGAGTGGTAGTACCTGAAATTGACATTGTTTGTGTTTTATCCACTGTGTTCCCCAATTTTAATCATATTTTGTCGGATTTTTTTTTATTTCAGTGTATATATATATATATATATATATATATATATATATATATATATCCTAGGAGCACATTTACTCAGGAATAGCCTGGTCGTTTCATATTCACCTATGTGGTGAGTTGGCTTAGTAATATGTATTGCTGTCAATAGTACATGCACTTGGACTTCTGCCAGTGCTGTTGAAGCCCGAATGGATATCGGATGTGAATTCTTCCACTGCCATTGCTTCAAAGTTGTCATTAGAGAGTGGAGGAATTGTGAGCATGTCACCCAGGGCATTCCCACACACACCACACACACACACACACACACACACACACACACACACACACATATATATATATATATATATATATATATATATATATATATATATATAAACTTTCAAAGAATGGAAAACTTTACAAACCGTCATTAATATTATATATATTCTTATATTATGTTTATCAAGTTTCTCTTCATTTAAAATTTTAAATATTGGTCTGTATATAATTTATTAGTTATTATACATTGTGTTCTCTTGGGGATTTGTAAAAATCCTTCTATAAATCTGTTTGCATCTATGTGAGTATGCATTGTGTACAGGACATATTGATGATCCCAAATAGAATCATCCCCTACATACCATTCAGTTGGATTTTTTACACACACACACACACACACACACACACACACATATATATATATATATATATATATACCAATCCCTCCGCTCGAACAGGATGTGACACAAGGTCAATTTCTTAAGCGGACTTCAGCAGGTTTGAATTCAGAGTTTTCCTTCTCCTAGACCGGTTGCCTAACCAAGGTTAAAGAGCCCAGTGTGCCCTACTATTTATCCATAGCTGGAGGGAGAGTAGGATTCATAACTTTCCCAAGGGTATTAGCACTAAGTGAAATGCAGTTACCATGTCCAGGATTTGAACTCGAGGTGACGAGTCCATTTCCTATGACTTTAACCATTACACCACGTGCTTCTCTCTCTCTCTCTCTCTCTCTCTCTCTCTCTCTCTCTCTCTTATATATATATATATATATATATATATATATATATATATATATATATATATATATATATATATATATATATATATATATAGAGAGAGAGAGTAATGACTGATTAAATATATTTTCTTAAAACTAGATCTTAAATTCAGTAATGAAAGAAAAGATGTAAAAGATGAGGAATTATCTGTCTTGATTAAGCAACTCTTCTGTGTTGCGTTAGCGTAATTCGAACATCTGTCGAATAAATCCCAAAATAAAGTACACGTTTTGAATCCAGTCATCTGTACATGGAAACCTCCTGTATATCAAGACTGTGTCCATTGTGCATACGTCTGTTATAGGCGCCAGTGGTGCTGTCGTAGGAAATGAACAGAGCGACACGTGTTCAAAACCTGGACGAGACTGTTGCATTTCGCTTACAACAATTATGATTTCAAATAACGATTATTACTTTTATTAGATCGAAATGCTTGCTATCATCTATGTATATTTACCAACCCCTCCACACGAGCAGGATGTGACACAAGGTCAGTTTATTAAGCGAAGTTTAACAGGTTTGAATTCAAAGTTTTCCTTCTCGTAGACCGGTTGCCTAACCAAGATTAAAGAGCCCAGTTTGTCCTAATATTTACCGATAGCTGGAGGGAGAGTAGGATCCATACCTTTCCGAAGGGTATTAGCGCTAAGTGAAAATGTAATTTTCACGTCCAGGATTTGAACTCGGGGCGACGAGTGCATTTCCCATGACTCTAACCATTACACCACGCGCTTGATATCATGTAACTGTGTGCACAATATCTTAACCGGATAGACAGAAAATTTTAAATGAACATAGAATGAACTTAATTCCCTAACCTCTCGGCATAAAATAACCCCAATGGGTTGACATGCCCATTAAAATCAATCTCTAAATTCATCAATCAAACATTGTTTTCTTTATTGAAAAAATTATTCAACGTGCATTTAAATATTATTTCTAGAACAAAAGTAAATGGTTGGTTGGTTGGTTTAATTTTACGGCACGGCAAACCTTGCTGGTTTATTTTATGCCGAAGAAGATTTGTTTGGTTTCTTCTTGATTGTTACTCAATTTTTTAAAATCAAAGTTTAAACACATTTTTATAGAGAGGACCCTAACATATACTACTACTCAGGTTGACTCGGAGTGCTAGTACCTGTTAGGGTCCCATCTATGGGCTAAATTGAAAAATAATTGTTTGATAGAAATTGCTTAAAAAAAAACTTTCTACCAAACTATCACGTATAACAAACTTAAACTTTACCCGATAAAGTTATACCTTAAACTGATTTCCGATACATTTATCAACAAACAACTGCAAACAAACTACTGTCAACATTCCTTGAAAAAAGACAAATACATTTTACCATCCCTCACAACCTACTGCTTGGCATAAATTAACCCTGGATAGGCTGACATGCGTTAAAATCAACAAACCAAGCAACCACCTACTCAGGTTCAGAGTGGACCTCAGAGTAATGGTGATGTAGTACACACTATTCTCCAAAACTCCAGAACTAGAACCTCACCATCAGAGAGTTTAACCTCATACCTAGGACACTAAGACTCTCAGACACTGCCTTCTAGCACCATCTATGAAAAAGCAAAATTATAGTATTTTGACGAGAAGAAGACAAAGCAATGAAGATTAAATATCTCATTTTTGTTGATAATGAGCAGATATTTCTCGAAAGGAAGACACAATATTTGTTTGTTTTCTCATCAACTTGAAAAGCGGCGGTGATGACAGGTTAATAAAAGGTTAATCAGTACGTTAAACACAGACGAGAAACGCCAGTAATAATTTCGAAATTGATCGAATTCCAGTGAAATTAAAATTACCAGTGGCGCATTTCATACTGGCTAAATAACGAGTCGCGTTTGCCAAGAATTGGTAAAGTTATATATATATATGTGTGTGTGTATGCATGTGTTTATGTATATGTGTGTATGTGTTTATGTGTGTATGTGTTTATATGTGTGTATGTACATATGTATGTGTGTATATGTGTGTATGTGTTTATATATGTATGTGTTTAATATGTGTGTATATGTATATATATGTCTCTGTGTGTATATGTATGTTATGTGTGTGTATATGTGCGTGTGTGTATATGTGTATGTGTTTATGAATGTGCGTGTGTATATATATGTATGTGTTTATGTGTACATGTATGTGTTTTTGTGTATATGTGTGTGTGTGTGTTTGTGTGTATGTGTTTTTGTATATATATATATATGTGTGTTTGTGTATATGTGTCTGTGTGTGTGTGTTTGTGTTTATATATATGTGTGTTGTGTGTGTATATGTGTGTGTGTGTGTTTGTGTGTATATGTGTGCGTGTGTGTATTGTGTATGTGTTTGTGTGTATATATGTGTGTATGTTGTGTATATATGTGTGTGTTTGTGTATATATGTGTATGTGTGTGTTTGTGTGTATATGTGGGTGTGTGTGTATGTATGTGTGTGTATATTAGCGTGTATATATATATATATATATATATATATATATATATAATATATATATATATATATATGTGTGCGCGTGTGTGTGTGTGTGTGTGTATCGTCATCATGTCGGGCTATTAGCACGGATATTCATTACAATCTGTCGCCAACCATCCCTATCATTAATTTTCCTCAAGAGGTCCTCTTCGCAGCATCCAATATCCGGGCACACTTGGTCTATGTACATTTTTGCTGGACGGGCTGCACTGGCATGTCTTTGTGCTGGCTAATGAGTTCGCCTTAGCTTCTACCACACTGTTTAACATGTCTTGTTCGTCCACTCTGGTGGTTTGTGTGATAGTGGGCAAGTGGTCGCACAGCTTCTTCCTTGTGGGTAGTTGTTTCCACAATTTCTTTTAAATCATTCACTGCATTTTTGTGGAGCTTCGTTAAGATCCAAGTGGTACAGTCATACAATAGTACTGATACAACTATGGCTTGGAAAATTGTCACTTTTACTGGTAATCGAGATCTGATTTCCATATAACTGATAATCTGTTTATAGCAGACCTTGCCTTCCCTATGCACACAACACACACACACACACACACACACACGCACGCACGCACGCACTCACGCACACACATATATATGTATGTGTGTGTGTGTGTGTGTGTGTATGTGTGTGTGAGTGTATGTCTAATTGTTTTAAAAATGAAGAAAGTATATTTTTTTCTGTTCCTTTCTCATTTTAGTATATTTTCTTATTAATTTTTTTTTTATGGAATTGCCGGCCGAAATAAATTTATAATAGCCAAACGATGTTGAGATTTTATTTTTTATTGAAAGTGTAAATACTGCTCAGTATATAATTAATTTATTGATTATGTTACATTGAACTCTTAGGAATTTAAAATAATATATATTAACTTAAAAGGAGCCATTCAATAATGTTTTGGTCTTTCTCCAACTTGAGATGAGACTAGATTTTTCAAAAAGGAGAGTACTAGTTGAAATAAATTTATAACTGCCGATCTGACCGAGTTTTAAGCTGTTCTTCTTTCAAGTTTACAAATATTTCTCTGTATATAATAATCAAATTATTATACATTGAGCTATCCAAGCGAACTAAAAAGAAATTCTAATGTATCTTTGTCGAAAAAAAAAACAAAAAAACATTATATAAAAATACCAATATTTCAAGGGAAATAACAGTCATCTATCACGAACCTTTGATAAAGAGGACTCTTTATCAAAGGTTCGTGATAGACTGACTGTTATTTCCTTGTCTCTGGTCTAACCTAGATTTTACTCTCGTTTGGAAATTGATATATATATATATATATATATATATATATATATATATATATATATATATATATATATATATATATATATTAAAAATGTTGCTACCATTGTTTCTTGTGTGTAGCAATCATTCGCACTTTTTTCCAATGCAAATAAATATAAACTACAACTTTATTAATTCATCCATTTATTAACACTCTATCACAGATATTGAGCACTCTTCTAATAACGCTGTACTTGGATTCCTACCACTTCTTCAAGTATAATAGGGCCAACCATACACACATGTTATATATATATATATATTATATATATATATATATATATATATATATATATATATATATGACAAAAATGACCCGTTGGTCACCCATTTAGCTCTGGGTAGATAATTGAGAATAGGGTAGATGAGTTAGCAACACAAATAAAATAAAAACAAATATGGCCGGAATTACATTAAAATCATTTTGTAAGCTTTCTAAGAAAGGGAATGTTTGACCTAATTTAAGCTAAGAGTTGCTGCTTGTGAAATGTAACATAGAAATACATTTCATATTGTCCCATCTCTCTCTCTGTCTCTGTCTGTCTGTCTGTCTCTCTCTCTCTCAGATAAACTAACATTATATAACAAGGAGGTAATCAGGAGATATATAGAGTGGAAAAAAGTGATAGTCAGACAGTAAACTGAATTGCATATAAAGACCCAATAGAACCAATTAAAATGTTATTTTTTCAAACATAATTAAATCCTAAAAGTAAGAAATAATTTAGTATAATGTTCCTGTCATTAAACTAAACAGTAAAAAAGCATTTTGGAAAAAAAAGTTGATTCACTCAGGTTTTGTATAATATATATATATATATATATATATATATATATATATATATATATATATATATTGGAGATTATGTCACGGCCACACGTTTATTGAATGAAACTGCAATATTCCTTTAGATGCAGTTGCAACGAAAATAAGACGTCTAGTACATGAAAGAATCTCAAACTCTAGATAAAAAAGATAAAAGTTAAGAATCTAATTGGAAGTTAGACAGGTGCAAATCGATGTCGAATATTGGAATTCAATTGAGTCTGAACGTAAAAATAGTCTTCCCGTACGCAGATAGCAAAAAGGGGGAAATTACAGGAGCAATTATTGCATACATACTCACGTACAAGCACATGCTTACAGACGCATGCACACACACACACACATATGAATGGGGTATGTGGGTGTTTCTATTTGGGTATCTTATATACATCGCTGTAAACGTCTGACGAGGAAAGAAGGGTGTAGAAAAAGATAAATGAATTGCTACTGCCAACCTGTAATATCTTATTATAATGGAGATTCGCTGCCTGTCTATAACCGAAACTACGTCACTGTATACGTCGCAATACCCACGGGAATTGCGTATGTTATAATCCAAATCACTAATACATAGAAAAGTATACGTCTTATTTATTAAAGAGGTCTCTATGAAAATCTGAGTAAGATTTCCTTCAAAACAGCCCACGTTATTCGCATGTTTAATATTCTGCAATGTGTCTTATATATCACTAAGAAATAAAAGTTTTCGTAATATATGGTATGGCCAATTTGCATACTGGCTTTAACAAAATCAGGTTTAATAGATAATTACTTTGTGTTATTTATCTCTAATATTGTTTTATTATCCAACATATTAAACTCAATCCTATGAATGATTTTATATAGAAACTAATCAAAATATTATTTCTCTGAATGTTTGAGATGAGGCTTGAAGATTAGTATTATTTGTGTTATTCGGACTATTGTCCTCATCTTCATTGTTATTTGTACAACGTTTCGGCCGATATACCCTCCGGCCTTCTTCAGGGTATTTCGGCTGAAACGTTGTACAAATAACAATGAAGATGGGGACAATAGTCCGGATAACACTAATAATACTAATCAAAATATGATTGAAATAATTGTAATATTTTTTATATGCGGTCTTATTTAATTTCGTTATTTACATTAAAACTTAAATACTTATGTCCAGAGTACGCATATTCTTACTACTGCTACTAATAATAATAATATGATACTTGAGTTTTCAAACCAGTAGATCAAGTGACAACAAATCTTAATTTCGTTAGTCTTTCCAATTTAATATATTTCATAACATTAAAACTTAAATACTAATGCTAAGAGAGTGCATATTCTTGCTAGTAAAAACAAAAATAACCCGAAAGAAAATCCTTCCATCTCCAAATTTTCAACGTCCTCTCTATTTACTTTAGCATGTCTCTTTAGAAATTTCGGATGTAGGGGGCGCCCCTTTATCTTTGATCCATATTTTAACAGCGAGAATCTGGATGATGATTTGGTTCCGGTCTAAATCAAGATGACTCTGCCTTCCGCACTTCAGCAATCTTTCTTTTTCTTTCTTTCTTCTTTATTTTTCACTTTCCCTACCCACCTCGCCAGAGGACAGTGATACATGGCTTTTGTCATTATCAGTTTTTTTCTTTTATAGTATTTCCGCATCGCAGGAAGTGACATATGTTCTGTATAGATAATAAGGGGTCATGGGATTAATCGTTAACTTTCATGTACTGCCCGGCTCGTTGTAACTCTTCAGAAAACGGACGCTTTCACAAGGATGCAGTTTCATACACGCGGAGGGACGGACAAGGAGTTGGGAAGGATGTGAGAAGGAGAAAAACATTAATATACATAGGCAAATCCATATGCACGATAACGTGTATATATATATATATATATATATTAAATTTTTACTTGAAGGCACCTACAACGCATGTATCGCATAAAATTCGATACTTTTTCTTATAGAAAATGAACTTGACAAGTGTAATCCCAGCAAAGGATGGCTCGATGTGTAGAATACCGTACAGACTGTTTCGACTTTATTAAGTCTCATCAGCGGTATATACTAACGATTTCCCTCCGACAGAAATCGAAACCGGGACTTCAGCAGACACAGTGAAACACAAGTGAAACACTTTTATCGCCTCGGCCACAGTACACAGCTGACCATCCTAGCGAAATTAAGCTTGTCAAATATATATATATATATATATGTGTGTGTGTGTGTGTGTGTGTGTGTGCGTAAAAATGTAAATTGGAAATGAATCCGACAATATGAGAAAGAATGAATAAAGAAAAGAAATAAATAGAATGGATAATAAAAGATGAATTTAATCAATATCACTTCCACATGTGTTTCGGTCAGTTTATCTGCGTGAAAATATTTCGCACACAGAGAAGATTCGACCTTCATCAGAGTGAAATTTTATTTTGAATAAAAAAATGTTCAAAATAAAATTTCACTGACCGAAACACATGTGGAAGTGATATTGATTAAATTCATATTTTATTATCCATTCTATTTCTTTCTTTTCTTTATTCATTCTTCCTAATATATATATATATATATATATATATATATATATATATAATATATATATATATATATAGCATACACAAATTCATCAATCTCGCATTTATAGGGTAAGATAGCTGTCTCTATCTATCTATCTATCTATCTATCTATCTCTCTCTCTCTCTCTCTATATATATATATATATATATATATATATATATATATATATATATATATATATGTGTATGAAGGAAGTGAATTCGACAGTATGTTGAAAAGAAATAAAGGAAATAAAGTATTGAATGGATAAAATAGGATGATTTTAATTAATCTAACTTACACGTGTTTAAGAAAATAAGGATTTACTCTGAGGAAGGTCGATATTTCCTTGTGTGCGGAACATTTCTACATTTTTCTATTATTATTTAATTTCATTTTGTTATTTAAAAAATAATAATAGATGGAATAATGTACACATGGATAAACTCCTGACCGAAACACGTGAAAGTTAAATAAAGATAATCCTATTTTACCCATTCAATACTTTATGTCCTTTATTTCTCTTTTCCACACACACACACACACACACACACACACACACACACACAATATATATATATATAGTAAAGTCGACAGGGCGGCTTAAAGTCGGTATCAGCCATGCAGCGAGGGAGTCTGTCCCCTTTTCAATAGCGCTAGAGTAAGGAGATTGTTTTATCATCTGAGGTGGAGCGCCACACCTACCACCAGCTCCTTACTTTACCGCACAGATCCCTGTGCTACTCAGACGCTGAGTTGGCGAGGGCCGGTATCGAACTAGGAACCTTGTAGTTTCTAGCCGAAAGCTCTACCAACTGAGCTAACCTGGTCCATAAGGAATGAAGGAGTGAATAAATCCGAAAAATGTGTTTGAAAGTAGAGGTAAAAGTGGATATAACAACATAAACGACTATAATCAATTGATATTTCGCCTCATTATAAGTTGAAGCTTCTTCAGAAGAATATCCACATTTTCCTCTACTCACAACCACACACACACAACACACACACACACACACCACACAAATATATATATATATATATATATATATATATATATATATATATATATATATATATATATATATACTTTGTGTGCAATACTCTAAAAATACGTGCACCATTTATTAATCTAAACTATACATCTGTTAACACCTCGCATAGTATAATGGTTAGCAAGATAGGTTAGCAGACCATTGAGAGTGAGTTCTCACTGGGCGCCCCGTACTCCTGGCCTTGTGTCACATCTAACTAAGCTTAATAAATAACTATACAATTGTAAGCTTACTTGCGGATCAAGGCCAGTGAGTATCGATCTCTCTAACAATGATCGACTAATCGAATGTGCATAACATCACACGATGTGTGGTACTCAATATATATATATATATATATATATATATATATATATATTATATATATATATAGCGTACCGCAAAATCTAAAATAGAATCTGTGAGAGAAATACTGATGATATATATTGCCGATATCACTGTACTGTTTTTCGACTATGATATCTCTCTCTCTCTCTCTCTCTCTCTCTCTCTCTCTCTCTCTCGTTTGTCTGTCTGTCTGTCTGTCTGTCTGTCTCTACCTCTAATTCTTGCTTTCACACTCTTATGTTTTCAAATTCTCTCTCTCTCTCTCTCTCTCTCTCTCTCTCTCTCTCTCTTCTCTCTCTCTCTCACTCACTCATATTCGCGATAAGCCAGCGTTTTCGAGTCGCATAATCTTTGTCTCTCTTTCACATTTCCTCGCACTCTCTCATTTTCTTTCTCTCTCCATCTAATTCTCGTTCTCACACTCTTGTTTTCACATTCTGTCTGTCTCTCTCTGTCTCTATCTCTCTCTCATATTCGCGCACACACACACACTCTCTCTCTCTCGTTCCCCCCCTCTCTCTCTCTCTCCTCTTTCCCTTTCTCTCTTCATTCCCCCTCTCTCTCATTCCCCCTTCTCTCTCTCATTCCCTCTCTCTTTCTCTCTCATTCCTTCTCTCTCATATTCCCTCTCATTTCCCTCTCTCATTCTATCCTTCTTCTCTCTTCTCTTTTCTCTCTCTTCTCTCTCTCTCTTCTCTTCTCTCTCATTCTGCCTTTCTCTCTCTCTCTCTCTCGCTTCTTTCTCACCCTCTCTCTCTCCCCCCACTTCTTTCCGCCTCCACAAGAGGCCCGTGCATGCGAGTCACACATTGAAACCCCACGGAGTCGAAATGATAAGTTCCCCCAATTAATGCGAGAAATCTCACATCTGCATCTGTTTGGCTTTTCGAGCGGTCAGCAGGAGTCTGCAGAATTCCAAGTGTGGAAAAATAAGAAGTAGGGGGGTAGAGAAGGGGAAAAACTACAACACTCCCATGAGGAGAGTCAACGAAGGATGGTGGTGTTTGGAACGGGGGGATATTGATGTTGGGAATTGGAACGGGATTAACACCCACGTGTACATGACATTCCGAAAAATCTGTCGGAAGAGTCTAAGGACTTTTGGGTTATCTTTTTCTTTTTTCTTTTAACAGTTATTTTCTTTGATATTCCCAATATGTTGCATATGTTGTCTTTTGATGATAATTCCGGGATCTAAGAAAAATGTCGAGTTGGCAAATAGGGACATTAAGTAACTAATATATTTAACACTCTTTCGGCATGTGTAACGGAAATGTAAACATTAGTTGGTTGGCCCTATTTTTTTTAAAGGAAAACCAGAGGTGGGCCCTATTTTAGTTATTGCTCTCAAAAGAACATACTCCAAAAAGAACTGTAAAATAATGGTGGTGGGGGGGTATGAGTGTACATTAACACGGGAAAGTTCTTAGCAAGAATTACGTGTTAGATGCGAATGGAAAATTTTAAAGATGAATCATCATAATACCACATAGCATTGTTTCTATTAGACGAGAAGTGAGACGTGGCGAAGTGGGAGTGAGAGGGGTGAATGTTGAGAGAGTTTGGAATGATGCGTCGAGAGAGTGAGACATGGGCTCTTGATGATCTATGGCAGTTTTGGCTTGGGAGAAAATAAATATATCCTGAGAAAAAGAAGTGGCTTTGTGTTATTACTAAAAATTATCAATGGCACAAGGCAAGATGTTCCACAGCATCCCAAGTTGGTTTCTAGACTCCAAACACCAACTCCAGCATCAACTCAGCAACCAAAACTCGATCCTTTCCAATGTAGTACCAGTTCTGAGATTAGTCTACCAGACTCCAAACACCAACTCCAGCATCAACTCAGCAACCAAAACTCGATCCTTTCCAATGTAGTACCAGTTCTGAGATTAGTCTACCAGACTCCAAACACCAACTCCAGCATCAACTCAGCAACTAAAACTCGATCCTTTCCAATGTAGTACCAGTTCTGAGGTTAGTCTATAATTAACTTTACCATCAACATATAAATGAGAGAGCCTAACGTAACAGAATATCGTGTCTTCTTTTACCATGTCTCTTGTAACCTCGGATTAAGTCAAATTCATATGTAAACCTATAACCACTGCTGTCTTCAAGAAATGCCGGCGTCTACCTTGCAATTTCTATAATATTCCTAATCTCTTTTATATATGTAAGGTATACTTTTATGCGGCGGCACGTGAATACTATGGGGATAACTAAACATTTTGGTATTCATGATGTCGGATACCCTAATCCTATACAATGAATCTATCTTGGTATTTCCTTTAGTATTTGTTTGTTTTATATATGTTTGCTTTTAATGATCTTTCCAAGATCTAAGAAAATGTCGAGCTGGTGAAATATGAAATTTATAAAATCTCTGAGAAAATGAATTAAGAGCATAGCATATATTATATTCATTCATTCATTTTACAAAGGTTTTTTGAATACATTTTATTTGTCGAAAATAATTTTTTTCTCTACAAAGTTAAACTGAATAAAATTCAGTTTATTACCATCGGTATATATTATATATATATATATATAATATATATATATATATATATATAACTTTTATCAACTAACAGACTATTTTCCTATTAGGACATTTCTCTTATACAATGATGTATAAACTCTCTTTTGTATCTCATATCATATCTGTATTCTCTATCAAGTTTTCTTAGGTATTAAAATATCCTTGTTATCACTTTGTCGTGAATTACTCCCATATTTTTACCATAAATATCGGACATTAAGTAATTAATATATCTAACACTCTTGTCTGTATGTGTAACGGGAGCATAAAAACTAATATACATGCGTGCATACACAGAGGGGATTGCTGTATAATGGTAATTGTCTGAGGAAATGAACACGACGAACCTGGGGGAGACTGTCTGCATTTCTATAGAAATGTATGAATGCAATTATTCTCTATGGGATTGTTGGTTGGATCTTACGGCATGGCAGGCCTTTTTGGGTTATTCTATGCCAAAGGCGTTTGTTTTATTCATTACAGATGAGTACTCAATTTTTTAAAACTCAATTTTTAGACAATCTTCTGAAAGCTCATTTTTTTAACCTATAGATGGAACCCTAACAGGTACTGCCACTCCGGGTCAGAGTGATCTTGGGTGTAATGGGGATCAAGGGGCACTCCACATTTCCAAGAGGATCAGAATTGGAACTTTATCAACAGAGTTTAATGTCATACCCTGGACATTCAGTCCCTCAACCACAAAGAAAAAAAGTCGCAGGGTGTTAAATCCTGTTATACATTTATCATCCCCTCCGCGCGAGCAGGGTGCGACACAAGGTCAATTTCTTAAGGGGAGTTTAACAGGTTTGAATTCAGAGTTGTCCTTTTCCTAGACTCGTTTCCTAGCTAAGGTTTCTGTCCTACTATTTCCCCCATGGCTACAGGGAAATAATTGGATTAATACCTTTCGCAAATGTATTAGCGCTATGTGAAATGCAAACAGCCTCGTCCTAGGTTTGAACTTGGGTCGACGAGTCCACTTCCTACGACACTAACCATTACACAACAGGCATTAATTGCCACATATTTAGGAACATACATTAAAGAATTGAGAAAAATGTAACCACATGCAAATCTATTAATAATGGAGATTCGCTTCCGGTTTTTGTCTGTAACAAAAACCACGTCACTGCTTATGTCACATTACCCCAAATCGTCATAACATAGAATAAATACTCACAAAATTTGAACATGCAACATTACACAGTCCTCATTGTTTTTTAAAACAAGTTTTGATTAATACATGACTGGTATTATATATCTATATATAGTTTGTTTTATTTTAATAGATATTTAAAGTTTACATTTCAAAATGTTTTTGTTTTAATCCTTAAATGAATTTGATGATTTTACTTAGGGTACAAACTAGCTGACATTGAATTTTTAACTCCCACCCCTTATGCAATATGTTATAAAAATCTATTTTTACATCACCCGGTGGGCGTTTTTTATTTTGTTTGTGATTATAAATAGTTTAAAATATGGAGTGTCTTTTCAATCATATATCAATCTGTATATGATAAATTGGTATATATTTCACACAAATTATATCTGAAAAGTAAATTTTGCTTGTTAATATAACAGGAAGCATTCTTCCTGTATATGTTCCCGTGGACATATTATTGGAGAAGCATCATTCTGTTGCTTGGCTTTAAGTTTCAAAGGGAAGTCGATTACTTACATCAGACAATTTTGTTACTGATTCCCCCAGCGAGCAGTGATATACAAGGTCTATTATTGATCGATATATGAACGAATAGAATAGTGGTGAGACGGAAGAAAGGCCGGAAAAATCAGCGGGTAGATTGCAAATATGGGTAAATAACTTCCTGAAAATCACGCAATAATTCTTTTGAATGTACAAATTTGAGACGAATAATCTCCCATAAAACAGTTAATAAACATTTGATATCGAAAGTTCGTCTTTATTTAGATTCAAACTCTCGTTTTTACAGTATAGTCTACATAACTATTTATTAATCCGGTAAATGACTCTATCTATCTATCTATCTGTCTATATATATATATATATAATATATATATATATATATATATTGCTTGAAGGCAATTATAATGCATGTATCGCATAAAATTCGATAATTATAGAAAATAATCTTGTCAAGTGAATACCGGCAAAGGATGGCTCGCTATGCAAAACACCGTACAGACTGTTTCGACTTTATTAAGTCTCATCAGCGATGTATACTAACGACTTCCCTCCAACAGGAATCGAAACCGGGACCTCAGCAGGCATAGTCAGAGACCATATCGCTTCGGCCGCCGGTACATAGCGAACAATCCCTGCGAAATTAACCTTGTCAATGATACTTACACGTCTCTACCATAGTAGGTAAGGGGACGTTGATTGAGTAGTAAACAAACCAGTCCATAAGCTCTTCGGCGAAGTGAATAAGATTTTTGGATGTTTGTTTTTTAGAAGCATTGTTGAATAAATTATTATTTATATTTTGCTTGAAGGCAATTATAATGCATGTGTCGCATAAAAATTCGATATATATATGTGTGTGTGTGGGGGGGGGGTTGTTTGAACGTGATAGACATTTTTTTTCGATCTTTTCCAATTTTTTGGCCATCTTTTTTTATGTCTGGATGGAATTATTAAAGAATCCACCAAAGGTTCTTACACTGGTTATTTCCTAGTTGAGTAACATGAGTGACCCAGAAAAAACAGAACCCAAATTATCTATTTATTTTGACATTAAACTAACCCTAAACCCCAACCCTAACCATAGACCTTAACCCTAAACTTAAAAAAAAATAGAATTAACAATTAACAAAATTTGTGGGTTCTGTTTTTGAGTTTAATTACAATTAAATGAATTGGGCGTGCATATCGGTTTAAATGTAAAGCATAAACAAATCGAGAAAAAGTCAATCTCTGTATGCACACCTCAGCCTCAGAGATTGTCTTTTTTCTCGATTTGTTTACGCTTTACATTTAAACCGATATGCACGCCTAATTCATTTAATTATAATTAATTAACAATTAGGTATGACTTTAATTAAGCACATAATCTCCCATATATATATATATATATATATATATATATATATATATATATATATATATATATATATATATATATATATATCATGTCGCGGTGGCAGTACGGATATCCTTGACAATCTCTCGCCAACCTTTCCTATCATTCATCGCAACCAGGGAGTTCTTCCTCTATGCAGCCAGCATCTTTACATAGCTGGTCAATGTAGGTCCTTGCTGGGCGGCCCACACTGGCATATCCATGTGTTGGCTTCCACAGGAGAACATCGCTTATGAGTTCGTCCTTGCTTCTCCAGCAGTGCCCCGCATGCCTAGTCCGTCTCACTCAGATGGTCTGTGAGATAGGGGGCAAGTGACCATACAGCTGCTCCCTTGTGGGGTGCTGTCTCCACGACTTGTTCAATACTGCTCGCAGCATTCTTGTGCAGCTCCCATCCAGCTTATTCTCAAGGCGCCTCGTTAGGGTCCAGGTAGTGCAGCCATACAGCAGTACTGATATGACTACAGCCTGGAAGAGATGTCGCTTTAGCTTGTCAGTGAGATCAGATTTCCATATGACAGATAATTTGTTCGTGGCCATCCACGCCTTTCCTATTCGTGTATTAACATCGCTATCTGTGGATGAGATAATGGGTTGACATGCCGTAAAATATTGCTATAGTATTATCTCACATATAAGCTTTAATATTATCTCACTGGCCATGTATAGATAAACTGCAGAATTACCACAGCGATCTTTAATTCCTTCTTGAGAAGGATGTCTTCTAGTTGTGCAGGTGAATAATACATGATATACGGGAATTGAAACCGGAACGACAGCACTGACTACCAAAACGAATACTTTTAGTTCTGGCACCAGAGAAAAGAATCTTTTTCTTGTTTAACGTCAAGTGTGGTTAGTTCACTGCTGTATCGATTTCAAAGGCCGACAGTTTAATAGATTTCCATCCGGGCTACTTGGGACATAAATCTTAATTTGCCTCGATTTCGTTATAACGGCGTCTTCAAAACGAGTGTCGGCAGAACAAGAGGAATTATTGTTATCATTAAATTAATGAATGTCTACATTGGCGAAATGTTCAATACGTTCGGTAAAAATTTATGGCTGTAGGGTTAGCGAGATATTTTGAAAGTGTGGACAATATAGAAAGAAAAAAGTTGTGGCTCGAATCTGTGACCAAGTCTGCACATTTTACACATCGATGTTATAACCCATTTAATGATACATAAATGTATATATCTCCTTGTGTATTTGTCTATATTTTTGTGTCTGGGTATGTGGTGTGTTGCATATATATATATATGAAGTGGTCAAACAATGTGTTTGAAATGGCGAAGGCCGACAATTTTGGGGAAGATTATGTGCTTATTAAAGTCATACCTAATTTGTTAATTAATTAATTATAATTAAATGAATTAGGTGTGCATATCGGTTTAAATGTAAAGCGTAAACAAATCGAGAAAAAAGTCGATCTCTCTATGTACATTTCAGCCTATTAGGCCTCATCAGCAGAGCTATAGACAGGGCAGTGCTTTGTGCGTGATTCGAACGCTACCTGTCAAGCTGACAGGCGGACATTCTAACCATTACACTAGCTGGCTTCCCCAGAATTTCTCGTTTATTTTAAACTGATGTGTATTTCGCACTTTTTGGGTGACTTATGGCACGAAAGTATGAAGTGGTCAAACAATGTGTTTGAAATGGCGAAGGCCGACAATATATAATATATATATATATATATATATATATATATATATATAATATATAATGTTGAAAGTTAATTGGAAGAAAAAATATATATACTTTTTGTATGGATGAAATTTATTATGTTTATTTGCAAACACGTGTTTCGACCATAATTTGCTTACACACCCTATTCTATTTAAAATTATTTCAAATATGAAATAAAATAATAGTTACAGAAAACAAAATTAAACGTCTAAATAGTTGGTCGTTTTCATCTCACGCACACGCACACACACACACACACACACACACATATATATATATATATTACACTGACAAAACAGATTCATATGACTCTCTCTCTCTCTCTCTCTCTCTCTCTCTCTCTCTCTCTTTCTTTCTTTCTCTCTCTTACACCTCCCGTTTCAATTAATCCTCGTTCTTAGAAAGTCCTCCTAACAACATACATCCTCACAGAGGTGATCAATATACGTCTTTTCTTGTCGGCCCACTCTGATTTGTCCACATTTTGATGTCCACAATAGAACGCCACTAATGCTTCTCTAAAACTGTCCAGCGTGTCATGTTCTTTTTACTCGGAGAGTTTGTGTGATAGGAGTTATATGGCGGTACAGCTGCTTTATGGGGTTCTGCTTCCAGTATTTGTTCGGGATATCATGCAGCGTCCTTGTGTAGTTCCCATCTAGCATTTTGTCTAAAAATGTTTCCGTAGAATCCAAGTGGTATAGTGATACACTGACATTATTAATATTGGTCAAAGACTAAAGATGATAATGATAATAATAATCTATACATTAATACAGGTGTTCCTTAATTATACGACCGTTATCATCTAACAACATCCTCTGGTAAAAATGAGACCGTCCAATTCATCCAAGATAAAAATATAAAAATGTAAATCCTGAATACCTGGTGTAGCCTATTCGCCGCATTCTTCTTTCTTATGAATGTCGTCACCCCAACGAAATAAAATAAAAAGCGCATGTTAAAAAAAGCACATGATTAAAAAAGCACATGTTAAAAAAAACACAGGATACATATAGAAATATAATAAAAAAGAAAGATAGACAGATGGAAAGAATAGGGGGAAAGATGGCAAGAGGGGTTGAGCACACGAAAGCGATAACGCTAATCTGTTTAAATCGAACATGATGAAAAGAAGGAAAGAAAGAACAATGTATGAGAGATGGTTAACTATGATTATTATACTTTTTACATATGAAAGTAGTCCTTAGTAAACATATTAAACGTTGTAATAATTAAATTATCATACTGTGGTATATTCACAGGTCCTGCTAATGATAGTATATTTGTTGGATGAAGGATAAGTAAAATGACCTCTCCTCCCAATAAAATGCAAATATTAAAGTTTTAGATGATGGCATACAACTCGTACAAGTCTGTGATTTGTGTAATAGTTCTTTTGAATTCCTCAATCAAATGGCCACCCCTTGATCTCAACGAATATCAGTATGCGTTCTGAAATGTCTTTTCTGAGCTCCGGATAGATTAAATATCATCTTGTGGTAGTAACTTTGAAGTCACACAATATTAAAAGTATATGACTCTAGCCAAAAGAGTATAAATAAATAAAAAAAGTCCTAAAAAAGATTTAAAGTATTCGAGAAGAAATACCTTGATATATAACCGAAAAATACGCTCTCCTGCATCTTAAATCGAATGAAAAAACGTAAGACTTAATCATAAAATGCATTACGCGTTACCTGAACCACTAAATACATACACAATAAGAGTTATATTTTCGAAATATACAAATTGGAAATAAACTATTATTGCCGGTGGAATTTAACACACGCTCAAAAAAATATGCGAAGACAAAAAAAAAAAAAAGACAAACAAGATGAGAATTATGTATTTAAGAAAATATGTAGTAGAAAACAAGCGGAATATTGCAGAATTATTTTGTATGCTCTAATATACGAATAAACTATGAGGCAATTAGAGTAACCTCCCTTGACTTTCACTTTGAACTAAGCCGGTAGCTATTTTGAAAAACTCTGTGCGAAATATACAAATCTTAGAAACTTTTTCGAAAACAATACAACCGCAAGCTTTAACACAAAAATATAATAAAATGAGTTCTTAATAACAATTAAGTTCATTTCAGATAATGCGCACGCACAATTTTATGCTAGGAATTTTGACAACTAAAGGTGAAAATTACCAGTAATGATACCAAGAATAATCTGTGTATGAGGGTAGATTAATGATGTTGATGACTTTTTTGTCCAATGGTATCCAAGCATTTGGATTTGTTAAAAAGTCTTGTCATTTCCTGATAGTAAGACAGTCACGTATTCATTTTAACAATATTATTAAACTCCATCAACACTATCTTAAAAACCGGGAAAATCTAACAAAATTTAAATCACATTAGTATATTTGTTAAATGAAGGATATGGAAAAACCACAAAAAAAATTGCGAAAACTAAAATTTCAGATGATTTCATACAAGTCTGTGATTCGTGTAATATTTCTTTGAATTCCTCAATAGAGTGTCTACATTTTCATCTCATCAAATATCAATGTGCGTTCTGAAATGTCTTTTTTAGAGATCCGGATAGATTAAACATCATCTTATGATAGTAACTCCGAAATTGAAAAATACTAAAAGCATATAACTCTAGGCAGAAGAATATAATTCAAAAAATGATCTGAAAAGATTCGAAGTATTCGCAAAGAAATATCTTGATATTTAGCCGAAAAATACGCTCTCTTGCATTTAAATCAAATAATAAAAAAAGGGGTAAAAACTTAACCAGGGAACGCATTGCGCATTACCTGAACCTCTAAACACATACACAATAAGAATTACGTTTTGGAAATAAATAAGTTGGAAATAAACTATTATTTCCGGTACAGTTTAACACCCCCTCCAAAAAATGCGAAAAAGAAATAAAAACAGGATGAGAATGATGTGCTCAAGAGAATATGCAGTAGAAAACGGGCTGAATATTGCAAAATGATTTGTATGCTCGAATATACAAATGAACTGTATGCCCCTTACGTGTATGGATTTGTTAAAAGGTCTTGTGTCATTCTTTGAAGCTATGGCAGTGAACTATTCATTTTAACATTAAGCTACATTGCAACCTTTTAAAGGACCTCCAGGCATTCATTACTGCTGAGTTCGTGGGACAGTGAAGAGGAAAGCAAGAATTGGAGAGATCGTTGGCTTTCTTGGATTTCTTTTACTTACATGAATATATTACACATCCCCTTTTATATCATCCCGAAATATTTTTGCAAATCCTCTACACCTACTTACCCACGGGAGAGCTCACACAAAAGAAGAGCAGATAGATATGTAGGTAGATAAATAGATAAGATCATGACATGATAGATGAATCTATAGTTGGGATACAAACAGGAAAGGAGGTATGGAAATATATGATTATTTATTAAGCTAGGCTTAGATGTAGTAGTATGGGGGCCCTCAATGAGAATCGAACACTCAAATAATAGTCTGCGAATCTAGCTATATATATATATATATATATAATATATATATATATATTCATTTTGTTATATAACCACATACATTGATACACACACTCACATGTTAACACACATTAGTTTTGCTCTTCAAGGTTCTGACATAAATATTTTCTGATTAGGTTAGCTGATTTATGCTTGCTTTAAAAATATCTCTCTCCTTCACTCACAACATATATATATATATATATATATATATATATGTGTGTGTGTGTGTGTGTGTGTGTGTGTGTGTGTGTGTGTGTGTGTGTGTGTGGTGGATGGATGTTGTTCTGGTTCCAACGGGAGAAAATTAAATATTTAATAAAAAAGGTCCGCAAAATGGATTATATTTTTAGAAATAATTTTTTTAATCATTTTTATCTTACATTTGCGACACGTGTTTCAGATCTTCTGATATCTTCTTCAGGCTCTGATCAATCATATGATTGATCAAATCCTGATGAAGATATCAGAAAATCTGAAACACGTGTCGTAAATGTAAAAATAAAAATAATAATGAAAAATAATAAATAACTTCTAAAAGTATAATCCATTTTGCGGACCTTCTTTTATATATATATATATATATATAATATATATATTATATATATATATATATTATATATATATATATATTAAACAGGGATGACCCTTGAAATATTGGTAAAGAAGAAAGTTAAGAACACAATATTCATCATTTTTCTGTTTTTCATTTTTTTGCTTCTGAAAAAAAGCCAAACATTTTTCTTTCATGTGTATGTATATATATATATATATATAAATATATATATATATATATATTATATATATATATGTGTGTGTGTGTGTGTGTGTGTGTGTGTGTGTGTGTGTGTGTGTGTGTGTTTATATAATATAGATAAAATGTATGTTATCATCATGTATATATAATATAGATAACAATATTTACTCATGATATATATATATATATATATATATATAATATATATATATATATATATATATATATGTGTGTGTGTGTGTGTGTGTGGGTGTGTGTGTGTTATAAACCTGCATACATGTACATACTGAATACATACGAGCAAACATTTTTTCTTTATCTTCAAACTAGGTTCTAAGTAACCTCGTCTGAAAACTCTATCAGGGATAAATATTTTTTCTGATTACTTTAGCTAATTTATATATTTGCTTTAGAAATCCCAAAGAAATCTCTCTGTCTGTCTATCTGTCTGTCTCTCTCTCTCATAAACGTACACGCACGCATACATAGAAACACGTACACACATGAGTTTTCTCTTTAAACAAAGTTCCGATCAAACTGTAGGGATAGATATTTTCGCTAATTAGTTTACCTAATTCATATTTTTCCCTTAAAAATAACAAAAAAGGATTCTCTTCTCTCTCTCTCTCTCTCTCTCTCTCTCTCTCTCTCTCCTCTTTCTCTCTCTCTCTCTCTCTCTGTTATAAACCTACACACACACACACACACTCTATCTCTCTCTGTTATAAACCTACACACACACTCATGTGTTCGTAAATGTATGTATATACGTGGGGTGTTTGAATACGTGTATATATTATATTATATATTATATATATATATATATATATATATATGAATTATATATTTATATGCGTGTGTGTATGCCAATTTATGCATGTGTATGTAAATGTGTGTGAGTGTGTAAATTTATATACGTGTTTGTAAATAAGAGGTATTTGTATCCATATATGTGTATGTGTGTAGACACACACACACACACACACACACACACACATATATATATATATATATATATAATTTTTGCTCTTCAAAAAAGGTTCGGACTAACCTACTATATAAGATTACAGGGATAAATATTTTCCTTAATTAGTTTACCTAATTCATATTTTCCTTTAAAAATCTGTTAACGAGGGAAACAAGATATGTGAA
>CM042141.1:135261095-135273595 GCA_023376005.1 Doryteuthis pealeii
ATTGACAGATAAAATTGTTTCCCCTGATCATAACATCCTGTGTTTGTTATATTTTTAAAATTCTTTCTTCTCATATTGTCGGATTAATTTCCTCACCGTTTTTCCATATATATATATATATATATATTATATATATATATATATATATATATATATATATATATATATATATATATATATATATATATATGTATATATATATATATGTGTGTGTGTATATATATATATATATAACCAAACTAAAATGTAAGAGTTATTGTTAATGATATCTAATAATATCGGTGAATATTTGTTTACAATGTGTATATTTTTGTTGTGTATTGTTAATACATAATAGTGAATAATATCAATGATTAGGAATAGTAAAACGCTGGTTTGTTTGGTTTAGTACAAATATTTTTAATGATGGGAGGTGTGGATATTTATGGCAATACTGGTAGATATATATTAAACAGGCTGTTATATATAGCCACACACAACCTATAATATACATATATATATAAAAACACATTCATATATGTATATTTATATATATATATATATATATATATATATATATATATATATATATATATATATATATGTGTGTGTATATATATCTATATATATGTAAAGGGTAAGATTGATGAGTTTGAGATTGTTGTTGTTGATGACATGACTCGTACGAAAATAACACTTCATATTTACAAGCGAATCTTTGGTGCTTGGTCTGAGGATCTTGTCTCTACATAAAGGAGAGGCGCCATGATGGCTAAAGAGGAAACGCAGAAATATTTTCTGTCTGAACGATTACCAGAACGGAACTTGTACATCGAGCTGGTAAGTCGTTCCTTGCCGCAGGCCGATAATTCTCAGATATTTCTGCCGGATGTAAATCACAGATGAAAAGGGGAAAAGAAGGGAAAAACAAACAAAAACAGAAAACAAGACGTAACCACTGACATTTTTTTTTATTTTAAGAAAAGTCGCTAAAAATGAATACGGATGGGTGGGGGCGTAAATAACTACTTTAGCAGTCGTGAATTTCAATGGGTTTTTTTTCTTTAATGAAAATTATAAATCTTAAGCAAAAATGCAAATGAAAGCAAATTTATTCAAAATGCAACCTGTTTAGTTGACGGACTATTCACTGTCAACATAGCCATTTCTTTTCATGAATACAAATACAAATCCTTTTTAAGTTTACTGATTTGTCGAACAAATTCTGGACGAAGATATCTTTAGAAAACCAGGTTTTACCAAGATCAATAAAGGTTTTTATTATTTTGATTATTCGGACTCTTGTCCTCATCTTCATTGTTATATACACAACGTTTTAGTCGATGTGCCTTCTTGAGCTGTTACTTGTCGAACTCGGGAGCCTTCTCGTCGAACTCGGGAGCCTTCTCGTCAAACTTGGGAGCCTTCTCGTCGAAATCGGGAGCCTTCTCGTCAAACTCGGGAGCCTTCTCGTCGGATTAGGGAGACTTCTCGTCGAATTCGGGAGCTTTTCTCGTCGAATTCGGGAGCCTTCTCGTTCGAATTCGGGAGCCTTCTCGTCAAACTTCGGAAGACTTCTCGTCAAACTCGGAGACTTCTCGTCGAATTCGGGAGCCTTCTCGTCGAATTCGGGAGACTTCTCGTCTCGACTTCCTCGTCGAATTCGGGCCTTCTCGGAATTCGGGAGATTCGGTCGTCGAATTCGGTGCCTTCTCGTCGACGGGAGCCTCTCGTCGGAGTCCGGGGAGCCTTCTCGAATTCGGAAAAAACGGAGCCTTCACAGAACTACGAACCGTTTTATTCAATCCACGCGGGTAGACTGGTTTTCATTCCGTTAACCATGACCGGGTACAAGTGTTAAACTGTGTTAAGTATTCTATGTTACTATCGCCTTGTTCAGGATTGAAACTGCAGCCCAGAGATGATTGTAGAAACTGTATTAACCCGAAACCTATATACATTACGTCATGTGTCCAAGTGGACAATTCAGGGAGAATTTTAGAAACATTTTGTTTGAATCATTCTTGATGAGTACTTAATTTTTAAAACTCATATTTTTATTTATTTCACTCATACATAGTACCCTAATAGGTACTTCTATTTCGGGTCAGAGTGGACAAGGATCAGAGTGGATCAGGGTTATAGTGGACGGGGTCAGAGTGGACAAGGGATGTGAATGCTCATGAAAAGGTACTCCACATTCCCCAGAGATCCAGAATTGGAAGTTTACCATCAGATCCAGTTTAACATCATACACAGGACACTAAAAACCCCAGTCACTGCTTACTAGCACATATATGATGAAAAAGCTGGGATTTGCCATAAGGTAAATAGGGTTGGACATCATATAGGGCCTAGGGCTTGACGTGACCAGCCGAGTGATAGCTGGGAACCTCTCCGTCCCAGTTTTTTGAAGTCAAATTTATTTAAAAACTGTTAGGGATGCATTGTAGCAGATAATCTTGTACTTGCTCTCTCTCCTCTCTCCTCTCTTCTCTCTCTCCTTCTCTCTCTCTCTCTCTTCTTTCTCTGTTATAATATATATATATATATATATTATATTATAATATATGAAATTATAAATAAAAAACTGTGCCCTTGGAACTTTCCCCTAAGTATTTAAAAGACTGGAGAAACTGGAAATCAATTAAAGAATCTAGACTATCAAACAACAGCATTTTTAAGATCAGTTATAATACTCAGAATGGACCAAGATGGCCTTGATTTCATTCTGACAAGAGTGAAATACCACTCGCAAACAGTGAAATGATGATGTTGATTATTATTATTATTATTATTATTATTATTATTATTATTATTATTATTATTATTATTATTATTAGCTAATACATGCACCCTCCGGGTGCACGTATTTCAGTTTTCATGCAATAAAATATTATATTAAATTAGAAAGGCTAATGGAACTAAATAAGAATGCAGATAAAACTATTTGAAACATAGGGGCTATAATCGAAAAACAGAAACAACTGAAACTTACTCTTCAATCACCCCACCTTTCATTGCTACATTTTCATATTTTAACTATTTGTTAAAAAATGGGAAGTAAAGAATAAAATTACAGTTAATTCTTCTCGTTAATAAATTTCTTTTAAGATTTATTGAAGAGATTTTGGCCCATATTCATTAAGATAAAACCAAACAATGATACTAAGCACATATTTATTAAAATCAATTTTTTAATATCAATATGCAAATTAGCCTTCCCGTTCACACTGTAAATCGCTATTTTGCTGTATATATAAATACAATTGCATGTTATTAGTTTGTAGATATGGCCAACCGTATTAATAATGTAAGACAATTTTATTAATAATTGAGTTTTAAAAAGAAATTAAATCATGGAAAATGTGACGTAAATAACTAAGGGAGTTGTGACGAGTAGTAATATAGTTCTGGTTACAGACAGAATACCACACAATCTCCATTATAATAAGATTATTATTATTATACCAGACCTAGTGTTAGTTTAAAAGAAGGAAACATGCCATCTCGTGGGTTTTGCCGTCCCGGTCGATAACCGAGTGAAAGTGAAAGAAGGTGAACAGATAAACAAATATTTGGACCTTGCCAGAGAACTAAGAAATCTGTGGAACATGACAGTAAATGTCGTACCAAGTGTAATTGAGGCGCTGGGAACGATCCCAGAGGATTTGGGAAAAAGTTTGAAGGAATTGGAAATCCCAGAAAGAATGGAGACCACTCCAAACAACATATTGTTGAGATCAGCTAGAATAATCCTGTGACCTATGGATACTGTTGTCACTCAGCCTCTCCGGTGAACACCAGCTGCACGGGTGTGAAAACTATTATATTATAATAATAATAATAATAATAATAATAATAATAATAATAATAATAATAATAATACAAGGGTCTAGAAAACGTTTGGTAAATTTGAGATTAGAGAAAGAATCGAGTCCATCCAAACTATTGCATTAAAATCGGCTAGAATACTCAGAAGAGTTCTGGAAACCTGGGAAGACCTTGTACACTCAGCCTTCTGGAAACCACCGGCTAAGACGGGTGTGAACACTCTAATGGAGCGAAATAATAATAATAATAATAATAATAATAATAATAATAATAATAATAATAATAATAATAATAATAATAATGATAAACAGAAATAAATTGAAAGTGTATAAAGTGTAAAAAAATTAAATGAATTTTCCCATAAAAATATTGCAAATTGCGTGTAGCAAACACTCAGGCAACGTAGCGATAATTTTAATAAAGCCAAAATAAAACGAAATGATTTCATAAAAATTAATATAATGGATGCAAACAGTCTTTAATTTCACCGCATGTTACATTTCACTGTTTGTGTAAAGGAGCATTCACCTTGAAGGAGAGAGGAATAAAAAACGCTTTGTTAGATAAATCTAAGCCAGGGAATAAAGAATTAAATCACAATTTAAAGAAAACACATAAAAAATAACGAAATTGAGGTTCACAAAAAATGTATAAAAAATAAAGAGATAGAGAAAATGAATTATAAAGAGAGGGATAGAAAGACTGTGCTAGAGAGAAATAAAGATATACAAGATATAGAAAGATGGGAGAGAAGAAGATGCGAGAGAGAGAAAGATGGGAGAGGAGAGGAGAGATGGGGAAAGACATGGAGAAGACACTGAGAAATAATAAATGACAACACGAGGGGTAGAAGAGAGAAGAGAGAGAAAAATAATGAAGAAATAAACTTAAGAGAGCGAGAAAGTGTGAGTGGAAGAGATAGAAATACATATAAACAATAGTGTGAGAAATAAATAAATAAATTATATATTTATATATATATATATATATTATTATTATTATATATATATATTATAACATATATAATATATATAATAGATTGAATTAGAATAGAGAGAAGTATTGGCATGAAAAGGTGGTCAATGCTAATAAGCAGAGCAGATTTATAATCAATTGTAATATAATATATATATATACATATATATATATATATATAATATAGTGTGATCAATATATAACTGAATATAAACGGAGAGAGAGAGAAAGAATAAATATAAAAAAAAGAGGGAGGTAAACAGAAAGATCGAAATAAAATGAAACAGCAGAGAAAAAGAGAAATAAAAATGTGGTTGTGAGAAGAAAGAATAAATAATACACGAAAAATACCCATGATAAAGAGATAACAACTGAGAGAGAAAGAAAGGAAGACAAATAGATAGATTGATAGAGAGAGAAAGCGAGAAGAATGGGAGAGAGATAAATGATAAATAAATAGAAGAGAGAGAGAGAGAGAGAGAGAGAGAGAGAGAGAGAGAGAGAGAGAGAGAGAGAGAGAGAGAGAGAGAGAGAGAGGGGCAGATTAGAGGGGCGAAAAATCAAAACATTATGTGTAGAAACCAAATATCAGAACCTTTTAAACTATTAATAAACGGATTTTCAGTATTGATTAGAATGTCCCAAAACAGACCAGAGGACCCTATTCAAAAAAAGAAAAAAAAAAAAAAGAAGAAAAATCAAAAGTATAAAAAAGAGAAATCATTGAAAAATGTTGAAAAAATACTATTTTATACACGGTTATCTAATTTTAAATAGTATTTTTTAGCAAAAATGTCATGTCATTTTGAAAGCATGACGTGCGGAAAGGCAGAAGTGGCTGCCTGAGAACTCATTGAATTTTCGTTTGTTTCGCATTTGGATAATGAATGAATAGTCGTGAGTGGGTCTTGGTGACAGGAACTTCCTTAAGCCTCCAACCAACAAACACCAGCTCCAACCCCCAACCAAGCCAACATCTCTTTGCTACTGATCCTACGTGTTTTGCATTTTGGCGCGCAAATTGCGTCAGCTCTTTTGACAAATCGCGTCGAGCTGGAACCTGATTAGCGAAAAAGAAGGCAGTCAGGCTTTGTGGTTATCTCATTAACGCTTTTATAATCTAATTCACGGGAATTTACTAAAGAAATAGTTTTTTAAAAAGACGGGATGGGGTTGAAGGTTGTGTTGGTTATTATGCGGGGTTCGGTTGGATTGGTTTTCTTTCATGATAAGTGTTGAGTTTAGAGGTCTTTTTAGAAAAATGAACGGGAAAGTGAAATTTTAAAGAAGGGTATCTGAAAGAAAGAATGAAAGAACGAAATAAAGAATCATAACGCCATTTCCACAAGAGAGAGGCAGAAAGAAGTTAACGTCAATAAAATGAAAGGTCAAAATACAGAAATGAATGGACAAAAGATAACCCCAAAATGAAAAAAAAATTATCCGTAAGGATGAGGAATACGGAAAGAAAGCTGGAATAGTTATCATGTAAACATAGGAAGTAGAGAAGATAGAAAGGAAGTAAATAACACAGAAAGAAGGAATGGATTCTATAGAAAGAAGAAGTCATAGAAAACAGAAAGAAAGAAAAGAAATATGAAAGAAAAAGAATTAGAAAAGAGAAAAGAAAGAAATAAATAAGGATAATACCACAGAAAGAAAGAGAAACAAAAGAAACAGAAAGAAGAAACAAGGAAAACAAAAAGATAGAGAACAAAAGGAAACCAAGAAAAATAAAAAGAAAAGAAGAAATGACTAAAAGGAAAATGCACAAGAAAGTAACACAAAGATAACAAGGAACAAGAACAGAAAGGAAAAATAAGGAATAATGAAGAAAGAAGGAGAAAAAATGGAAATAACAAGAAAGGACGAGAGACAAGAGATAAGACGCTATAATAAGAAAATGAATAGAAGTAAACACAAACGCAGGAACCATGAAAAAGAAAGAGAAAAAAAGAAAGAAAAAATGTGAACAGAAGTTAAAATAACAATCATATTTACAATTCATAACAGAAACTTAGGCATGTTAATTCATTTTGTCGCACTACAAAGAAACATTCACTAAAAAAATAGGTGGTGCTGGAAATAAATTGGTACCTCAATACATACCGAAATGCATTGAGTAAAGGCAACATAAATTAGTTGTCCCCTGATCATAAATATACTGTTGGTATGTGTTTATATCTAATGATATAATTTTATAAGATCAATAAACATTCATGAATACAAAGACATAGAGTAAAAAAAGAAAAAGAAAAAATAGAAATAAAACACAAGTTAAGATATACAATTGTACAAACCTAAAATAGGAAAAGTAAAGAAAAACAATTACAAGCAGGAAAGCTACGACAACTGAAGGCGAAAATTATTTATGAAAATGAGCTTTAAAAACATGGAGGCGGTTAGGAAAGAAAACAAGCACAACGCACACAATATAACACCGGATAAACGCAGACTAGACAAATATAAGTCAAAAGACACAAAAGGAAAAAACCAAAGGCGAATATGAACAATACATTAGGAAATGAAAGGACAACAACAAGAAAGCAAAGGAAAAAAGAGACAGAGTTATAAGCAGGGGAAAAGCCTGAATAGTAGGACAGACAACAGCGGAACATGGTAGGATAACATGGGCGACGACTCTAAACAGCACTGAAGAACTATGGTAACCAAAAAACCTGATGGATAACAAAAGATGAAAAATAAATAGTTTTAAACAACCTAATGCTTTATAATAGACTTTTCGGTTAAATACTCGACAATTTATGATAACGAATGAAAATAAGCCACCTAGGAGAAACGAACACTACCGCCCTCCTACCTTACAAAACTATCCAGGAAGAATGTGGATTGTGTATACACAATCAAAATCATCAACAGAAACGGGCAGAATAAGTGAAAAAGTATGGCATAAAAGCATTTAAGTATAAAAATTATTTGATAACTGTCGGCTGGGTTAGTCCTCCATCTTTTTGTGTATAAACATCAATGAATCAGGCTAAAATGGAAATAACCGTACGGAAATATCATGGTTAAGAGGATAGGCATATCATCCAAAGAAATTACGCTGGAATTCAAAACGTGGTTTCGAGTGGAAATAGCTTCACTAATTGCAGTTTATATAGATATATATATATAGCAAATATAATTATGGTCAATGAAGTCTGGTATCATTTTACTTTCTTAGAAAGACACTGTCAAAAAAACTCAGTAAAAGTAAATAAACTTACAGCTTACGAAGCCTACAGAATAGAATTCAGTTAGAACTAAGAGCTCCAAAAGACTAATACATTAAGAAAAACGAGGGTCACTTATGAAACTTCCCGAGCCTCGCGTTAACACAGTAAAGATTAAAGTACAACGGGCGCACAATCCGAAATTACACCTTATATCCATTCAGGCTCATATACCTAATAAAATCAGAAAAGTGTAGATACTTCCGTGGTAATAAAAATCTTCGCGACTTAATCACAGTGAATGGGGAATAAAATGGGAGGAAGCTAAAAAGAGAGTATAAAAGGATGGAGAAGGATGACGAGAATTGGCATAGAACACGGAATACAATACGAATCAAAATAAATACATCATAGAAAAAAAAGGAAATGAAGCACAAATGGAAGAACGATTCCTAGTATAAAGTACAAATAAAAGTTCCCAACAGAAACATATCAATAAAAGGGGAGAAGTAGAATTTCAATAAAACAGTAAAACAAGAACAAGATGTATAAAAATTAGATCAGCTTGATAATACATTACAACGAAAGGAATAAATCAATCAAAGAAATAGAGAGGCAAAAGTGAAAAATCTCATTAAAGAAAGACACTAGAAAGAAAATAAAGAAACAGAAAGAAAAAGAATAAAAAAGAGAAGAAGAAGAAAAAAGAAAAGAAGAAAAATCCAGAAAAAGAAAAAAAAAAGAAATAAATGAAAACAAGAAATCAACAACAAGAAGAACAAAATTTACCATAATCAAGACAGAGAACCACCGACAAGAAAAAGCATGAACAAAAAAGAAAGAAAATAAATGCTAAATAGAAAGAATGAAGACGTCACGAAATACAGACACGAAGGAAGAAAATATAACGAATGAAAGTAGGTAAGCAAGAATGAACGATATATATATATATATAATATATAATATAAGTAACACTTCACGTGTAGCGCGGTGCACAAGGTCAATTTCATAGCGGTGTTTAACTGGTCTGATTTCAGTTTCATTTTCTTAGACCAATTGCTAATCCAAAGTTCATAGCCTATAGTGTCCTACGCTTACACATAGTTGAAGGTAGAATAATTGGATGCATACATTTTCCCAAAATTCTCTCTCTCTCTCTTCCCCCTCTCTCTCTCTCTCTTCTTCTCTCTCTCTTCTCTCTCTCTCCTCTCTCTTTCCATATATAATATAATACAAGACTGGACTCATTTATGGAGTAACTGTTCCGAATAAATTTATTATAGCCCAAATTACGATTGGTGATATTCTTTCTTATTAAAAGTACTATATATATATTATATATATATATATATATATATATATATATATATAATATAATGTTTGTGTGTATGCTATATGAGTTGATGTTTATAGAATGCAGAGAAAAATTGAGGGAGCCAGAAGGGGGGGGAAGATTAAGAAATAGGGAACATAAGCACCCCAAATTAAGAATATTTGATAAAAGACGAAGGGAAAGTGAAAGAAAGACCAAGAAATTATTTCAAAGGGACGATGATGAATAATGCAAAAATCACTGACCTCCAACACACAAAATAAAAAATAAAAAAACATTTTAAAGGGAAATTTATTGAACGAAGAATTAAAAAGCAACAAAAAAAAAAAAAGCCGCGAAAAGGAACATAGTCCGAGACTTTAGGTAGCGAAGAATGAACAAGAAAAAGAAAAGAAAAAAAAAAGAAAAGAAGCAAATTTCATTCTCATGTCTCTCCGATTTCGATTTGATAGTTTCTACTGCATTAATTTCCTTTGCTCATTAAATTACTGCACACATGGCGTGCGTGAAGCATTCAGTGTCGTCATGGAGTCTCTTAATATCAAGTCTAAATTCTGTTTGCATCTGCGAATTATTAGTTTCTACAAGATTTGGTTGTCTCAGCGATTCTATGAATAAGAACACATTGAAAGATCACTGAACACACTTCCTCTCAAAATATATTTTAAACAAAAAGTCTATATATTAATGCTGTATACCCTTTCTTACTTCTTACTTCGGTCGTATTTTCTTCTGGACCGGCTTTGCTATTCCTCATCTATCTTGGTCTGGTCTCTTCTAAGGTCTGGACTTTCTTGGGGACTTCGGTGGTTTTCTGTTTAGGGATTTCTCCTTATGAAGGAGCCCCTTGTCATGTTAGTTTTTAGGTAATAATACACAAGACTTCGATTACTTTGATGTTACTTTATTTTCAATCCCCAACCCAGACATTTGCGCAGGTGAGACTTACATCCTACGAGCTCGGCTCCTACCTTCTAACTCACTGAAACTTATATACTAATCTAACCGGAAAGAAGGCCTCTCTACCGGTCTCACGGTATTCACCGAAGGTAGGACTAAGTCAAGCCTTGTCACTCATCCTTCAAGGCCGTTTCGGCTGTAGCTTATTAACGCCATTTGATTTCTACACTATTGCCATAAATTATTAGGTATCTAATAATTATGTATATATACTTGTGTTCCTTAACTGTACGACCGTTATCCTCTCGCACACCCTCTGCTTAAAAATGAGACGTCCAAGAGGCAATGCAAAAATGTAAATCCTGATTATCTGGTTTTGCTTATCCGTATAATTTCTTATTCTTATGAATGTTCTTTACTCATAATAATGGACCATTCCATTTTTAATTAGAAAAAGAGAAGCGGAAAAATATACATGCTACAACGAAAATATAATAAAGAGAAATAGAGAATGGGAAAGATAAGAAGAGGTGGGTGAATGCACGGAAGGTGAGTAACGCCACACCTACCGTCAGTTCCCCACTTTGCCAGCGCAGGTCAAATTACCTAATATGGTGCCCTCTTGCACTAAATGAGAAGGTATAAGAGCAAACGAACCTGGAACCTTTTTATTACGAGGCTATGTCTACCTACTGAGCTAAACCGGCATATTCTAATCAATATTGAACACAAATAAAAAGGTGGGGGTACATAGTTTGAATTCGTATGATGCAATATCTGCCATTGATACTATCTTAACCAATGGATCCAAGCAATGTAACACCGATGGAAGAAGGTGTAGAACGCAAGGGAGACTATGTTGAAAAGTAAACGTCATTAGGTCACATTCCATGAAAATATTTTCCGTATTTTTCGGCTGATGTTTTAATAAAATAACTTTAAAAACTACTTGCGCCATGTGTGTACCGACATGTAACAGTCTTTTATCATCGCTCGTACACTTGCTGTATTACATACGTAATATATCATACAACATAGACGCGGTTACATTATTGGCCCATACGTGACCAGCAATACCTTTTAAAACTGATGCAATAAAGGAAATTTTGAGCAACGTAGGCAATGTATTGACCGACAGTGAACCTGTTCAGGCCGTAAGATGAGTGACCACTTAATTACGATAGTGCCACACCAAGGCAAATTTTGTTTTGTGCCAAAAAATCAGCCTAATGAGACTTTGTATTTTAAAGCAGCTGAAATTGTTGTGAATGTGGATTTTACAAGAATATTTTCTGCTATCTTACTTTATTTAGTGAACTAGCAAGTATATGCACCCTCCGGGTGCAAGTATTTAACTATAGATTAAGTAATGTAAAATTCAAATATGTAAGATTTAAGTTTACATTAAGAAGTTGTAAAAAAGTATTATGTTAAATTAGAATGGCTAATCAAAACAAATAGAATGCAGTTAAAACATTTTTGAAACAAGATTCGGGTATAATTTCGAAAAATTAAACAACTGAAACTTACTCTGCCATCATTTCCCGTCTTTCATTGCTAAATTGTTTCTAATATACTATTAGTTAAACAGGAAGTAAAAAATAAAATCATAGTTATTTCTTCTGTTTTAATCGATTTCTTTTAAGATTTATCCCAGAGAGTGTTGCTCATATCATTAAGTATAACCAACAATTAAAACCAAAAATATTTAGCACATATTTTTTAAAGTTAAATTTTTTATATCAGTATGCAATTAACCTCCCCTTCACATGTAAACAGGTATTTGGTTGTATAATAAATAACAATACATGTTATTAGATATGGTGGAACGGTATTAGTAATGTAAACATTTTATTAATAATTGAGGTTAAATAGAAAATAAATCATAGAGAATGTGACGTAATGATCTAAGGGAATTGTACTTGAGTGGTTCATATAGTTTTGCGTTCAGACAAAAATCACACAATCTCCATATTAATAAGATTATCTCTGGAAAATTATAACGACTAGCAGGAACTGTGGATATATAACAGACCACAGTATGATTAATTTAACTATTACTACGTTTAATTTAAGAGATATTGCGAAATAAAATAATCTTGATTTAACTCAGACTCTTTTTATATTTTCATTATGATTCAATTGAAAGAGATTAGCGTTATCGCTTCCACCGCACTCTCTCTATCTTCTCCAGCTCTCTTTCTTTCTTATGTTTTGCTAGCATGTTCTTTTTTCTTCCGTTTCTTTATAATGAAAACGAATGGTCCATATTACGGAGGGGATGACACTCATTGGAAATAATT
>CM042141.1:135286095-135316095 GCA_023376005.1 Doryteuthis pealeii
AAACGGTTGGACATGCCATAAAATCCAACCATCCAAGAACTAAAAACCTTTTTTTATGGGCTTGAGATAGGTTAAATCCTTTACACTTAGTTTCACAGCGTCAGTGTTTCGAACCCTGGATAACAGTTCAGAATTGCAAAAAAAGCCGTTTTCATGGCATTTGAAAAATCTCTCTCTATTTCCATCTGATATAATCCAACATTTCGAACATATTTTCCACATTTTCCCCGCGGTACGCCAAACTTAATAACAAATTTTATGAAGTAAAAATCTATTAACATTATAGAGAATCACATCTTGAAATCCTCGCATACGATTTACGCTTTAATTTGTAGGAACTTCATTTTAGATAAAAACAAAACAATATATTGTATTGGAAACCCTTAGGACGTATATTGTGCAAATAATCATATAAATATTCTAATTGGATTTAATTTCGACAACCATTTTAATATTTGCCTTTTTTCTTTTGTTGTTTCGTTTTGTGTTGTTTTGTAATTCACCGAAGAAATTATCGTTATATTATTAGGGGATAATTCTGATAGGTTAAAACGGCAAAGAAATATTCTTCTAAAAATCCATATGACAAGGAATGATCTATATATTTATTACACGTGTTCTTGATTGTACCAGCGTTATTCATCTTTGCACAGCCTCTGATTAAAAATGAGACGTCCGAATCGCCCACGATGAAATTCAAAAATGTAAATTTCTGAATATGGGTATTTGCTTATCCGCCGAATTATTTCAATAGTGTCATCACCTCCGCTAAATAATGGACCATTCTGTTTGTTCATTATAAAGAAACGGAAGAAAAAAGAACTGCTAGTCAAAACAACAGAAAGAAGAGAGCTGGAGAGATTAGAGAGAGGTGCGTGGAAGCGAATAACGCCTATCTCTTTCAATTGAATTATAATGAAATATAAAAAGAGTCGGAGTTAATCAAGATTATTTTAGTTCGCAATATCTCTTAAATTAAACGTAGTAATAGTTTAAATAATCATACTGTGGTCTGTTATAATCACAGTTTCCTGCTTAGTCGTTATAATTTTCCAGGGATAATCTTATTATAATGAGATTGTGTGATTTTTCTGTCTGTAACCAAAAACTATATGACCACTCAAAGTCACAATTCCCTTTTAGATATTTACGTCACATTCTCTTGATTTTATTGTCTATTTAAACCTCAATATTAATAAAATTGTTTTACATTACTAATACTGTTCACCATATCTAATAACATGTAATTGTATTGATATATACAACAAAATAACCTGTTTACAAGTGTGAAGGGGTGAGGTTAATTGCATTACTGATATTAAAAATTTAACTTAAAAAATATGTGCTAATATTATTGGTTTCTAATTGTTTTGGTGTTATATCTTAATGAATATGAGCAACACCTCTCTGGCATAAAATCTTAAAAGAAATCGGATTAACAGAGAAATAAACTATGATTTTATTTTTTACTTCCTATGGTTTAACTAATAGTTATATAGAAAAATTTAGCAATGAAAGACGGGAATGATGGAAGAGTAAGTTTCAGTTGTTAAATTTTTCGGATTGTATACCCGAATCTGTTTTCAAATCTTTTAAACTGCATTCTTATTTTGTTTTGATTAAGCCATTCTAATTTAAACATCAATACTTTTTACATTACTTAATGTACTTAAATCTTACATTATTGAATTTTTACATTACTTAATCTAAGTTAAATACTTGCCACCCGGAGGGTGCATATACTTGCTAGTACTAATAACAGTAAGATAGCCAGAAAATTTCTTGTAAAATCCACATTCACAACAAATTTTCACGCTTGCGTTTTAAAATAAAGTTCTCAGATTAAAAGGCTGAGGTTTTGCACAAAACAAAATTGCTTGGTGTGCACATCGTAATTAAGTGGTCACTCATGTCTTACGGCCTGAAACAGGTTCAATGTCGGTCAATACATTGCCTACGTTTGCTCAAATTTCCTTTATTTGCAATCAGTTTTAAAGTTATTGCTGGTACACGTGTGGGCCAATAATGTTACCGGCGTCTATGGTGTATGATATTATTACAGGCAAGTGTACGGCGATGTAAATGAACTGTTACATGGTTCGGTACACACATGGCGCAAAAGTTAGTTTTTAAAAGTTATTTTATAAAAAAACATCAGCCGGAAGAAATACGAAATATTCTCATGGAATTGTGACCTAATGACGTTTACTTTCAACATAGTCTCCCTTGCGTTATTCTACACCCTTCTTCCATCGTGTTTACATGTTGATCCCATTGGTTAAGATAGTTATCAATGGCAGAATATTGCATCATACGGAATTTTCAACTATGTACCCCCCACCTTTTTATTTGTGTTCAATATTGCATTAGAGATATGCCGGTTTTAGCTCAGTAGTAGAACACTCAGCCTCGTAATAAAAAGGTTCCAGGTTCGTTTGCTATACCTCGTCAATTTAGTGCAGAGTGGCACATATTAGTAATTTGACCTGCGCGCAAGTGGGAACTGAGGTAGCGTGTGGCGTTACTCAACCTTCGTGCATTCACCATTCTCTCTCTATCTTTCCCATTCTCTATTTCTTTCTTTTTATAATTTTTCGTTGGTAGCATGTTTTTTTCCGCTTCTCTTTTTCTAATTAAATGGAATGTTCCATTATTTACTTGAGGTAAAGACACTCATAAGAATATAAGAATTATACGGATAAGCAAACCAGGATAATTCAGTATTTTAACATTTTTTGCATTGCCTCTTGGACGGTTCTTCATTTTTAAAGCAGAGGGTGTTGCGAGAGGATAACGGTCGTACGTTAAGGACACAGTATTAATATTACATAATTATTATGATACCTAATATTTATTGGCAATAGTGTAGCAGAAATCAAAATGGCCGTTATAAGCACAGCCACGCCTGAAGGATGAGTTGACAAGGCTTGACCTTGTCCTAACCTTCCGGTGGATACCGTGAGAACCGGTAGAGAGGCACCCTTCTCTTCCGGTTAGATAGTATATAAGCTTTCAGTGAGTTAGAAGGTAGGAGCGGCTCGCTAGGATGTAAGTCTCACCTGCGCAAATGTCTGGGTTGGGGGATGAAAATAAAGTAAACTCAAAGTAAATCGAAAGTCTGTGTTCTATTACGCTAAAAACTAACAATGACAAACAGGGCTCTGATAAGAAGGAAATCCCTACAGAAACCAGACCCGAAGTCCCAAGAAAGTCAGACCTTAGAAGAGACCAGACCAAGATAGATGAAGGAAATAGCAAAGCCGGTCAGTGAAGAAAAATACGACCAGAAGTAGAAGTTAAAGAAAAGGGTATTACAGCCATTGAATATATAGACTTTTTGTAAATATATTTTGAGAGGAAGTGTGTTCAGTGATCTTTCAATGTGTTTCTATTCATAGAATCGCTGCAGACAACCAAATCTTGTTAGAAACTTAATAATTTCCAGATGCAAACACAGATTTAGACTTGATATTAAGGAGACTCATGACCGGACACTGAATGCTTCCGCACGCCATGTGTGCAGTAATTTAATGAAGCAAAGGAAATTAATCAGTAGAAACTATCAAATCGAAATCGGAGAGACATTGAGATGAAATTTGCTGCTTTGTCTTTTTTTTTTCTTTTTCTTTTCTTGTTCATTCTTCGCCTACCTAAAGTCTCGACTATTGTTCCTTTATTCGGGCTTTTTTTTGTTGCTTTTTAATTCTTCGTTCAATAAAATTTCCTTTAAAATGTTTTTTTATTTTTTATTTTGATGTGTTGGGAGGGTCCAGTGATTTTTGCGATTATTCATCAAATTTCGTTCCCTTTGAAATAAAATTTCTATGTCTTTCTTGTTCTCACTTTCTCCTTCTTCTTTTATTCAATTATTCTAATTTTGGGGTGGCTTATGTTCCCTATTTTTCTTAATCTTCTCTGGGCTCCCTTCATTTTTTCTCTGCATTCTATAAATCTATCAACTCAGTATGCATTACACACCAAAATTATATATATATATATATAATATATTATATATATATATATATATATATATTATATAGATACTTTTAATAAGAAAGAAAAATATCACCAAATCGTAATGGCTATAATAGAATTTATTTCGAACAGCTAACTCCATAAATGAGTCCATCTTGTAATTATATTATATATGGAAAGAGGAGAGAGAAGAAGAGAGATGAGAGAGATCAGGAGAGAGAGAAGAGAGAGAGAGGTTGGGGAGAGAGAGAGAGAAGAATTTTGGAAATGTATGCATCCAATTATTCTACCTTCACTACTGTGCTAACGTAGGACACATAGGCTATTTAACTTTGGTAGTCATATTGGTCTAAGAAAATTGAAAACGAGTCAGACCAGCTTAAACACCGCTTATGAAATTGACCTTGTGGCACGCGCTACTAACGTGAAGGTGTTATTAATATATATATTATACTATATTATATATAATATGTTCATTCTTTCTTACCTACTATCATTTTCGTTATATTTCTTCCTTTCTGTCTTATTTTCGTGACGTCTTTCATTCTTTCGATTTAGCATTATTTCTTCTTTTTGTTCCATTCTTTTTCTGTCGGTGGTTCTGTCCTGTCTTTTTTGGTAATTTTTTCTTTTCTTGTTTTTCTTTCTTGTTTCATTCTTTTCTTTTTTTTTCTTTCTTTCTTGTTTTTTCTTCTTTTTCTTTTTTCTGTTTTCTTCTGTGTCTTCTTATTCTTTTTCTCTTTTCTTTTTTTCTTTCTTTCTTTCTTGTTTCGCTTCTTTCTTTTTTCTTTCTTTCTTGTTTTTCTTTCTTTTTCTTTTTCTTTCTTTTTCTTTTTCTTGTTTTTTTCTTGTTTTTTCTTTCTTTCTTCTTTCTTTCTTTTTCTTTTTTCTTTCTTTTCTTTTCTTTCTTTCTTTTTTCTTGTTTTCCTTCTTTTTCTTTTTTCTTTCTTTTCTTGTTTTTCTTTCTTTTTCTGTTTCTTTCTTTTCTTTTTTCTTGTTCTGTTTTTCTTTCTTTCTTCTTTTTTCTTTCTTTTTCTTTTTTCTTTCTTTTTCTTTTTTTCTTTCTTTCTTTCTTGTTTTTCCTTCTTTTCTTTTTTCTTCTTTCTGTGGTTTCTTTCTTTCTTTTTTCTTTCTTCTTGTTTTTCTTTCTTTCTTGTTTCTTTCTTTTTTCTTTTCTTTTTTTCTTTTGTTTTCTTCTTTTTCTTTTTCTTTTCTTTCTTGTTTTTCTTTCTTTCTTGTTTTTCTTTTTCTTTTTTTATTTTCTTTCTTTCTTTCTTGTTTTTCTGGTCTTTTCCTTTTTTTTCTTTCTTCTTTCTGGTTTTTCTTTTTTTCTTTCTTTTTTCTCTTTTCTTTCTTCTTGTTTTTCTTCTTCTTTCTTCTTCTTGTTTCCCTTTTTTCTCTTTCTTTCTTTGTTTTCCTTTTTTTCTTTCTTTTTTTCTCTTTCTTTCTTCTTGTTTTTCTTTTTTCTTCTTTTCTTTCTTGTTTTCCTTTGTTTGTTCTTTCTTCTTGTGGGTTTTTCTTTTTTTTCTTTCTTTTCTTGTTTTCCTTTTTTTTTCTTCTTCTTGTTTCCTTGGTTTCTTTGTTTCTTTCTTGTTTTCCTTTTTTTTTCTTTCTTTCTTTTTTCTTTTTTTCTTTCTTTCTTGTTTTCCTTTTTTCTTTCTTTCTTGTTTTCCTTTGTTTCTTTTCTTTTCTTGTTTTCCTTTGTTTTCTTTCTTTCTGTCCCTCGTTTTCTTTTTTTCTTTCTTTCTTTCGTTTCTTTTTCTTTTCTTTTTCTTTTCTTTCTTTTTTCTGTTTTCTTTCTTCTCTTTTCTGTTTTTCCTTCTTTCTTGTTTTTCTTCCTTTCTATTTTTCATCTCTTCTTGTTTATTTTCCTTTTTTTTTCGTTCCTTCTTACGGTAATTTTTGGTTCATTTTGTGGGCTTATCTTTTGTCCATTCATTTCCTGTATTTTGACCTTTCATTTTATTGACTCATTCTTTTGCCATCTCTCTGTTAAATGGCGTTATGTCTTTATTTCGTCTTTTCATCTTTCTTTCAGATTACCCTTCTTTAAATTCACTTTCCCGTTCATTTTCTAAAAAGACCTCTAAACTCAACACGTTAGTCATGAAAGAAAACCAATCCAAACCGAACCCGCATAATAACAAACACAACCTTCAACCCCCATCCCGTCTTTTTTAAAAAAAACTATTTTCTTTAGTAAATTCCCGTGAAATTAGATTATAAAGCGTTTAATGAGATAACCACAAAGCCTGACTGCCTTCTTTTTCGCTTAATCAGGTTCCAGCTCGACGCGATTGTCAAAAGAGCTGGACGCAATTCTGCGCTGCCAAAATGCAAAACAACGTAGGATCAGTAGCAAAGGAGATGTTGGCTGGTGGGGGTTGGAGCTGTTTTGTTGGTTGCGAGGCTTAAGGAAGTTCCTGTCACCAAGACCCACTCACGACTATTCATTCAATTATCCAAATGCGAAACAAACGAAATTCAATGAGTTCTCAGGCAGGCCTACTTCTGGCCTTTGCCGCACGTCATGCTGTTCAAAAAATGACATGACATTTGTTTGCTAAATAAATACTATTTAAAAATTAGATAACCGTGTATAAAATTAGTATTTTTTTCAACAATTTTCAATGATTTCTCTTTTTTATACTTTTTGATTTTCTTCTTTTTTTTTTTTCTTTTTTTGATAAGGGTCCTCTGTCTGTTTTGGGACATTCTAATCAATACTGAAATCGTTATAATAGTTTAAAGGGTTCTGATATTTGGTTTTTCTACCACATAATGTTTTGATTTTCGCCCTTTAGCTGCCCCCTCTCTCTCTCTCTCTCTCTCTCTCTCTCTCTCTCTCTCTCTCGCTCTCTCTCTCTCTCTCTCTCTCTTCTCTCTCTCTCTCGCTCTTTTGTTTTATTTATTTCATTTATCTCTCTCCATCTTCTGCGCTTTCTCTCTCTATAAAATCTATCTATTTGTCTTTCCTTTCTTTCTCTCTCATGATTGATTATCTTCCTATCAATGGGTATTTTTTCGTGTTATTTCTTTCTTCTCACCACACATGTTATTTCTCTATGGGTTCTCTTGCTGTTTCATTTATTTTATCTTTCTGTTTACCTCCTCTTGTTAATTTATTCATTTCTCTCTCTCTCCGTTTATATTAGTATATATATATCACAGTTGATATATAATATATATTATATATATATATAGTATATTAGTAAATATATAATATTACAATTGATATATAAATTGCTCTTGCTTTTATTAGGCATGACACCTTTTCATGCCAATACTTCTCTCATTCATTCTCTATTCATTATATTATTATATATATTTAAATTATATATATATTATATATATATATATATATATATATATATAGTCTATTTCTATTTATTTATTTCTCACACGATTGTTGGTTATATGTATTCTATCTCTTCCACTCACACTTTCTCGCTCTCTTAAGGTTTATTTCTTCAATTATTTTTTTTCTCTCTCTTCCATCTCTACCCCCGTTTTTCATTTATTATTCGCAGTGTCTTTTCTCCATGTCTTTTCCCCATCTCTCTCCTCTCTCTCCCATCTTTCCTCTCTCGCATTCTTTCTCTCTCTCCCATCTTTCTATATTCTTGTTTATCTTTATTTCTCTCTAGCACAGTCTTTCTATTCCCTCTCGTTATCATCATTTTCTCGATCTCTTTATTTTTATACCATTTTGTGAACCTCATTTCGTTCATTTTTGTTGTTTTCTTAAATTTGTGATTAATTCTTTATTCCCTGGCTCTAGATTATCAACAAAGCTTTTTTATTTCCCTCTCTCTCCTTTCAAGGTGAATGGCTCTTTTACACAAACAGTGAAAATGTTCAGTACATGCGGTGAATTAAAGACTGTTTTGCAATCCATTATATTCAATTTTTATGAAATCATTCGTTTTATTTGGGCTTTATGAAAAATTATCGCTACTTGCCTGAGTGTTTGCTACACGCAATTTGCAAATATTTTATTGGGAATTCATATTAATTTTTACCACTTTATACACTTTCAATTTATGTCTGATTTATCATTATTATTATTATTATTATTTTATGTTATTATTATTATTTATTATTATTTTATTTTATTATTATTTATTCGCTCCATTAGATGTTCACACCCGTCTTAGCCGTGGTTTCCAGAAGGTGAGTGAAAGCAGGTCTTTCCCAGGTTTCCAGAACTCTTCTGAGTATTCTAAGCCGATTTAAATGCAATAGTTTGGATGGACTCGATTCTTTCTCTAATCTCAAATTTACCAAAACGTTTTCTAGACCCTTGTATTATTATTATTATTATTATTATTATTATTATATATTATTATTAGTTATTATTATCTATAATAGTTTTTCACACCCGTGCAAGCTGGTGGTTCACCGGGAGGTGAGTGACAACAAGTATCCATAGGTCACAGGGATTATTTCTAGGCTGATCTTCAACAATTTGGCTGTTGTTTGGGTTTGGTCTCCATTCTTTCTGGGATTTCCATTCCTTCAAACTTTTTTCCCAAAATCCTCTGGGATCGCTTCCCAGCGCCTCATTACACTTGGTACGAACATTTACTGTCATGTTCCACAGATTTCTTAGGTTCTCTGGCAAGGTCCAAATATTTTGTTTATCTGTTCACCTCTTTCACTTCACTCGGTTGATCGACCGGGGACGGCAAAACCCACGAGATGGGCTGTTTCCTTCTTTTTTTAAACTTAACACTAGGTCTGATATAATAATAAATATCTTATTATAATGCGAGATTGTGTGGTATTCTGTCTGTAACCAGAACTATATTACTACTCGTCACAACTCCCTTAGTTAGTTTACCGCCACATTTCCATGATTTAATTTCTTTTTTAAAACTCAATTATTAATAAAATTGTCTTACATTATTAATACGGTTTGGCCATCATCTACAAACTTATAACATGCAATGTATTTATATATTACAGCAAAAAGCGATTTTACGTTGTGAACGGGAAGGCTATTTGCATATTTGATATAAAAAATTGATTTTTAATAGGAATATGTGCTTTAGATCATGTTTGGTTTTATTCTTAATGAATATGGGCCAAAAAATCTCTTCAATAAATCTTTAAAAGAAATTTATTAAACGAGAAGAATTAACTGTAATTTTATTCTTTACTTCCCATTTTTAACTAAATAGGTTAAAATATGAAAATGCTAGCAATGAAGGCTGGGGGTGATTGAAGAGTAAAGTTTCAGTTTGTTCTGGTTTTTCGATTATGTAGCCCCCTATGTTTCAAATAGTTTTATCTGCATCTTATTTAGTTTCCAATTTAGCCTTTCTAATTTAATATAATATTTTATTGCATTGAAAACTGAAATACGTGCCACCCGGAGGGCTGCATTGTATTAGCTAATAATAATAATAATAATTAATAATAATAATAATAATAATAATAATAATAATAATAATAATAATCAACATTCATCATTTCACTGTTTGCGAGTGGTATTTCACTCTTGTCAGAATGAAATCAAGGCTCATTTGGTCCATTCTGAGTATTATACACTGATCTAAAAAGTCGCTGTTGTTTGGATAGTCTTAGATTCTTTATTGATTCCAGTTTCTCCAGTCTTTTAAAATTACTTAGGGGAGTTCCAAGGGCACAGTTTTTTTTTTTTTATAATTTCATATATATATATTATATATATATATATATATATATATATATACAAGAGAAAAGAGAGAGAGAGAGCAGAGAGAGAGAGAGAGAATTGAGGAGAGAGAGGGGGGGGGGGGGGGGGGGGGGGTGGGAGGGGGGGGGGGGGGGGGACGGAGGAGGAGAGAGAGAGTACAATTTATAGATTATTGCTCACAGGGCATCCCTAACAGTTTTTTTAAATAAATATTGACTTCAAAAACTGGGCACGGAGAGGTTCCCAGCTATCACTCGGCTGGTCACGTCCAAGCCGAGGCCCTATATGGATTTGTCCCAACCCTATATTACCTTATGGCAAACCCAGCTTTTTCATCATATTGTGCTAGTAAGCAGTGGACTGGGTTTTTAGTGTCCTCGCTGTATGATGTTTAAACTGGATCTGATGGTTAAACTTCCAATTCTGGATCTCTGGGGAATGTGGAGTACCTTTCATGAGCAATTCACATCCCTTGTCCACTCTGACCCCGTCCACTATAACCCTGATCCACTCTGATCCTGGTCCACTCTGACCGAATAGAAGTACCTATTAGGGTACTATGTATGAGGAAATAAATAAAAAATATGAGTTTAAAAATTAAGTACTCATCAAGAAGTATTCAAACAAAATGTTTCTAAAATTCTCCTGAATTTCCCTTGGACACATGACGTATATGTATATAGGTTCGGGTTAATACAGTTCTACAATCATCTCTGGGCTGCAGTTTCAATCCTGGAACAAGGGGCGATAGTAACATAGAATACTTAACACAGTTTAACACTTGTTACCCGGTCATGGTTAACGGAATGAAAACCGTCTACCCGCGTGGATTGAATAAAACTTTAGGTTCGGTAGTTCTGTGAAGGCCCCGAGTTTGACGGAAGGCCTTTACCGAATTCGACGAGTCTCCCGAATTCGACGAGAAGGCTCCCGATTCGACGAAGAAGGGCTCCGAGTTTGACGAGAGTCTCCCTGAGTTTGACGAGAAGGCCTCCGAATTCGACGAGAAAGGCTCCCGAATCGACGATGAAGCGGACCGAATTCGACGAGTCTCCCGAATTCGACGAGAAGGCTCCCGAATTCGACGAGAGGCTCCCGAAATTCGACGAGAAGTCCTCCGAGTTTTGACGAGAAGTCTCCCGAATTCGACGAGAAGGCTCCCGAATGCGAACGAGAAGTCTTCCGGTTTGACGAGGAAGTCTTTCCGAGTTTTGACGAGAAGGCTCCCGAATTCGGACGAGAAGGGCTCCCGAATTCGACGTAGAAAGCTCCCGAATTCGACGAGAAGTCTCCCTAATCCGACGAAGCAAGGCCCCGAGTTTGACAGAGAAGCTCCCGATTTCGACGAGAGGCTCCCAAGTTTGACGAGAAGGCTCCCGAGTTCGACGAGGAAGCTCCGAAGTTCGGACCAAAGTAACAGTCTCTAAGAAGGCCACATCGACTAAAAACGGTTGTGTATATAACAATGAAGATGAGGACAAGAGTGCCGAATAAATCAAAATAATAAAAACCTTTATTGATCTTGGTAAAACCTGGTTTTCAAAGATATCTCGTCCCAAGAATTTGTTCGGACAAATCAGTAAAACTTAAAAGGATTTGTATGTTGTATTCAGGAAAAGAAATGGCTATGTGACAGTGAATAGTCCGTCCAACTAACAACAGGTTGCTTTTGAAAGAAATTTGCTTTCATTTGATTTTTGCTTAGATTTATAATTTTCATTAAAGAAAAAAACCCATTGAAATTCACGTACTGCCCTAAAGTAGTTATTTTACGCCCCCACCCATCCGTATTCATTTTTAGCGACTTTTCTTAAAATTAAAAAAAAATTGTCAGTGGTATACGTTCTTGTTTTCTGTTTGTTTGTTTTTCCCTGTTCTTTTCCCCTTTTCATCTGCTGATTTACATCCGGCAGAATATCTGAGAATTATCGGCCTGCGGCAAGACGACTTACCAGCTCGATGTACAAGTTCCGTTCTGTATCCGTTCAGACAGAAAATATTTTCTGCGTTTCCTCTTAGCCACATGGCGGCCTCTCCTTTTATGTAGATACAAGATCCTCAGACCAAGCACCAAAGATTCGCTTGTAAATATGGAAGTGTTATTTTCGTACGAGTCATGTCATCAACACAACAATCTCAAACTCATCAATCTTACCCTTTACATAGTATATAGAATATATATACACACAACATTATATATATACACTATATATTATATATATATATATATATAATATATATATATATATATATATATATACCACTATTATGAATGTGTTTTTATATAATATAGTATATTAAGGTTGTGGGTGGCTATATATAACAGCCTTTTTAATATATATCATACCAGTATTTGGCCATAAATATCCACAACCTCCATCATTAAAAATATTTGTTACTAAACCAAACAAAACCAGCGTTTTTTACTATTCCTTAATCATTGATATATTTCACTAATATGTATTAACAAACACAACAAAAAATATACACAGTGTAAAACAAATATTCACCGAATTATTAGAGATATCATTAACAATAACTCTACATTTGGTGTTTGGTTATATATTATATATATACACACACACATAATATATATATACATATATAATATATATATATATATATATATATATATAATTATATATATATTATAGTATAATAATATATTAATATATATATATATATGGAAAACGGTGAGGAAATTAATCCGACAAATGAGAAAGAAAGAATTTAAAAATATAAACAAACACAGGATGTATGATCAGGGGAAAAACAATTTTTATCTGTCAATACTTAAGCATTTCGGTATATTGTACCATCTTCAGGACACTGTTAATTAATGTTTATTGTTAGAGGGACAAAATGGAGATGTTAAGGTGTATATGAATGTCGTGTAATATTGATGTCGATTTAACGTTAATTTTTTATATGCGCGTTTGTGTACGAAAGCCATGGACGTGATCATTGCGATGTGCAAAAATTGGAGGTGAAGATCATAGGATGAGTGCATGCATAAACGTGAAATAGGTGGGAGAACGAAAATGTTAACAAAGAGTTATGAACGTATTTCACGTAAACAAACGCGGCATGTATAAAAATTAACGGTTAATAAACATCATATTCACACATTCGCTATACACTTAGCATCTTGTCATTTTGCCCTTCACAAAAACATTCCTTAATAGTGTGCTGAATATGGTACTATATACCGAACATCTTAAGTATGACACATAAAATTGTTTCCCCTGATCCATAACATCCTGTGTTGTTTATATTTTTAAATATTTTCTTCTCATACTATATATATTATATTATCTGTTATCCTTAATTTCACTAGGCGCTGACAAGGAGATTGATTTTGCAATCTGAGGTGGAGCACCCCACCTACCGTCAGCTCATCACTTTACCGCACAGATCTCTGTGCTACTCAATTGTAGATTAGCGAGGGGCCTGTATCGAACCCGGAACCTTGTGGTTTTCCGGCGCGGACGCTCTTTACCGACTGAGATATATACCCTGTGGATAAAAAGATAAATTTAATATTTTAAACAACCTGCTTTAATAACTTTTTTCGGTAAATTATCGAACAATTTGATAACATGAAAAATTAGGGCCTACTAGGGAACGGACACTTTTACCCCCCTCTCATTACCTTTCAAAAACTAGTCCAGAAGATGTGGATGTGTATATACAACAATCAAAAGATCACAGAACGGGCAGATAAGTAAAAGTTGACATAAAAGCTTAAGTATAAATAATTTTGATACTTTCGGACTGTTGTCCTCATCTTTATTGTGTTATAAACATCATGTCCAGCGCTACTGTAACCTCGGATTCTGTTAGGGTGTTCATCTCCAGAGCATACGCTGATTCAAACGTGGTTTCGGAGCTGAAATCTTCTTTCAGTTATTATAGATATTATATATATAATCACATTTTCTGTCAATGAGTCTGGTATTCATTTATACTTTTTTGAAGACCCCTTCAATTCAGAGTAATGATTTCAGCTTCGAAACTACGTTGAATTCAGGTTAATCGGTCTAAAGATGGAATAAAATTTAAAGGTAATAGAAAATACCTTAACAGCGAGCCCTAGCTTACATTATTTATAAAGATGAAAAACAGTCCGAAATTCACAATTTATTCATATCAAGCCTCATATCATAAATACGTACAAAAGTTGTAAGTACTTTCGTAATATCTTCGCGACTTATAATCCCCGTGATGGGAATAATGGGACATTTGAAAGTTGTCTGTGGAGTGGCTGTTCGGCTGACACGGATTTCATCAATCATAATACATCATAATAGATGAACCCACAATTGAAGACGTTCTTTAACAGTAATCAGTCAGCCTTCAATAAGGGGAAGTGAATTCATACTAAACAAGTTTAATTATCAGCTTTCAGTACGGAAATTCATCATGGAAATATAATATCTATAGCTACTCTCTCTCTCTCTCTTCTAATATATATATATATATATATATATATATATGTGTGTGTTGTGGTGTTTGTGTGTGTGTGTGTATGAGTGATATATATGTGTATAATATAATATATATGTGTTGTGTGGTGTGTGTGTGTATGTGTGTAGTATTACATATGTTGTGTTATGTGTGTGTATATACATATATGGGTGTGTGTATGTTATGCTGTATATATATGCTGTGTGTGTATGTATGTGTGTATATTATATGTGCCGTGTTGTGTGATATGTATATATTATATATATCATATTTATATGTGTGTGTGTGTGTGTGTGTGTGTGTGTATGTGTGTGTGTGTATTTATGGATGTATGTATGTAAAAGGAAAGCGTGGTAAAAGAAGTTGCGGGAGAAAATGGATTTTCACTTCACATCTAGACGGAGACCAGTATGCAATTTTCACATTAAGCGCTAATACCCTTAGGAAAGGTATGCATCCAAATACCTTCCCTCTAGCTATGGACAAATTACGTAAGGGCCGATTGAGCTCCTCAACTTTGGCACTTCGGTTACCCAGTCCAGGAGAATGAAAGCTCTGAATCCAAACCTATTAAATTCCGCTTAAGAAATTGATCCTGTGTCACATCCTGTTACGTTCCGCTGGGAGTATAAATAAATAAAAATAAAATTATTAATATTATAATTTTTTATAAAAATTATTTTTATATTAATAATATATATATATATATATATATATATATATATGCCTATTTGTAATAAAAAGATAAAACACATTAAACAACCTAGTCTTAACGGAGATAGTGAATTCATTAACTAAACAAGTTTTAATTATGCAGGTTTCCATACAGAAATATCACAGAAATAAAAACGTCTGTTTTTCTCTCAACCGATATATCAAACTATTTATCAAGTGTATCTATCTATTTTGACTCAGGGTTTCAAAATCTTCTTTTAACTATACAATATATATATTATTATGCCATTGGGTGGACGTATTGTTCAGCAAGACTCAGACTTTCTAAAACTTACTTTTTGGGCAAAAGACCTCAACAACAAGCCGAAAAAAAAAAGTTTTAATAAAAACAACTCTTGAGCTAGTGGTCAAAGACGATTTTAACATGTTTGATATTTCTGTTGATAATTGTGCAGTCCCTAACATAAATTTATCTTTTTCGAAAAATGTTGTCTTTTCCTAATATATATATATATATATATATATATATATATAATATATAAGTATTTAATATATATTATATAGTATATGAATTTACAGTTAAAACTTCTAAAATCAGTAATAAGTTAAAGATACTTTAAGTACATTCACTCATCGACTAGGAGTTTGACGTACACCGGATTCCAATTGGCTTCTATCCATGGAGAAGATATATTTTATATTCTGGCCAAAAATATATAAGGAAAATAATTAAATATATTGATTTTCTGGAATTCCTGGGAAATAAACAGGTTAAAAAAATTGGAAAATATTTTTTTATTACTTTCCCATCCTTTCGATAAAAAACGGTATATTTAATTTTACTGTTAATATATTCTTGGCCAGCTTAATCGAAAGCCCTCCCCCCCACTATTATATATAATATATTATATATATAATATATATATATATATATATATATTTATATTGCGAATTGGTTGAGAGAGATATATATCTAATTTTCTCGATATGTTTAATGATTGATGGTGAAATTGGCATAAATTGGTTAGAAATATTTAATAAAACTTATTGGATAAAATGCCATAAGATATTCCATTAGCTGCTTACGATTGAAAGGATTTTAAAATATTGGAAGGTATAAAATAAAGTCCTACTTATAGTAAGTTCTTTTTATTTTATTTTGTTTCCCATTCTGGTCTGATTACACAAATTACATTATCCATTTGTATTATTACACAGTAATTACCTGGCAGGAATACTTTAATATCTATTAAGAATCAAACTACTATCTAGATATGCCTACCTTCTCACGCCCTTCTCATGTCTCTTCACAATATATTATATATATAGTATATATATATATATATATATATATATATATATATATATATGTGGGTGTGTTGTGTGTGTGTGTGTGTTGTATGCAAAAACACAGACAGTGTTCGAGACACGCACAACCAATTACTATATATTATTTGTGTTCTTTAGAAACACATTAATATATACAATGTCTATATAAAACATACACGCCACGCACGCACGCACACACACACGGAACACACACACTATTGGTAGAGGCGTGCAGTAGTTCATTGCAAGGTTATTTCGACAGGGATTGTTCGCTATGTACCGCGCGGCCCCGGAACGATATGGTCTCTGACGTATGCCTGTGAATTCCCGGTTTCGATTCCTGTCGGGAGGGGAGTCGTTATATACATCGCTGAAGAACTTAATAAAGTTCGAAACAGTTCTGTACGGTGTTCTGCATAGCGAGCCATCCTTTGCGGGATTCACTTGTCAAGATTATTTTCTATAATTTATCGAATTTTATACGATACATGCATTATAATTGCCTTCAAGCCAAAATATATATATTTATATATATATATATATATACAATATATATATATATATGTGTGTGTATAGTGTGTGTGTTGTATGTGTCTAACTATAAACATCATGTGTGTACATAAATATATAGATATATATATCTAGAAACACACCCCACATATATATGTTAAATAACACAAATCCACATATATATGCATATACCCTTATACACCCTTCCTCACACACACACACCACACGAGTTATACCTTATACATCCTCCTCTCACACATACATATACCCTTATACACCTTCACACACACCATATACCCTTAACACCCTCCTCACACCACACACACACACTTAAACACCCTCCTCAAAAACACACACACCACCCTCCTCAACACACACATATACTTTTACACTCCTACACACACACATATATATACAACCCTCCTCACACACACCACAATCACACATACACCCTCTTCCTCCACACACACACACAAAAAAACACATACACCCTCCTCACACACACACGCATTTACACCTTCCTCACACCCACACCACACACACACACACTCCTCACACACACACACCATATATATTATATATATATAGTATATATATATATATTATGCATACAAACACACACGCATATATATGAGTGTGTATATATACACGCAGTATATATATATGTTTAAAAATTATATAATAATTTATATAGACCTAAATTAACCAGCTCTGCACGGATTACGGAATGCTACGCGAGACCCTCGGCAAGGCAGTGAAGATTAGGACGTTTGGCGAGGGTTGTCCCATGGATATATGCGTTACCAGTTGTGATATAAGGATGCTGCTGGAACTGCTGCTGATAATGCGTCGAGAATAATTCCAAAAGCCATCAACAAAAGCAATGGCTTATGAGTAAATCAAAAAAGAAAGGTACCGGTATTAAAATATGATTGATTCATTTTGGAAAATTCACATTATCTTGTTTCCCTCGTTAACAGATTTTAAAGGAAAATATGGAAATTAGGTAAACTAATTAAGGAAATTATTTATCCCTGTAATCTTATATAGTAGGGTAGTCCGAACCTTTTTTGAAAGAGCAAAAATTATATATATATATATATATATTATGTGTGTGTGTGTGTGTGTGTGTGTGTGTTGTCTCCACCACACATACACATATATGGATACAAAACCTCTTATTTACAAACACGTTATATAAAATTACCCACACTCACACACATTTACCATACACATGCCATAAATGGCATACACACACGCATATAAATATATATAAATTCATAATATATATATATAATATTATATATATATATATATATATATACACGTATTCAAAACACCCCCACGTATATACATACATTTACGAAACACATGAGTGTGTTGTGTAGGTTATTATAAACAGAGAGAGATAGAGTGTGTGTGTGTGTGTGTAGGTTTTATAACAGAGAGAGAGAGAGAGAGAGAAGAGGGAGAGAGAGAGAGAGAGAGTGAGAGAGAGAGAGAGAAGAGAGAGAATCCTTTTTTGTTATTTTTAAGGGAATATGAATTAGGTAAACTAATTAGCGAAAATTTTTTATTCCTACAGTTGATCGGAACTTTGTTTAAGAGAAAACTCATGGTGGTACGTTTCTATGTATGCGTTGCGTGTACGTTTATGAGAGAGAGAGGACAGGACAGATAGACAGACAGAGAGATTTCTTTGGATTTCTAAAGCAAATATATAAATTAGCTAAAGTAACAGAAAAAATTATTTATCCCTGATAGGTTTTCAACGAGAGTTTACTTAGACCTAGTTTGAAGATAAAAGAAAAAATGTTTTGCTCGTTATGTATTCAGTACTGTACATGTATGCAGGTTATAACCACAACCACACACCCACACACACACACACACACACATATACTATATATATATAATATATATTATATATAATATATATATATATATATATATATTCATGAGTAATATCTGTTATCTATATTATAGTATACATGATGATAACATACATTTATCTATATTATATAAACCCACACACACACACACCACACACAACACACACACACACAACACACACACATATATATATTATATATATATATATATAGTATATATATATATATATATATATATACATACACTGAAAGAAAAATGTTTGGCTTTTTTTCAGAAGCATAAAAAATGAAAAACAGAAAAATGATGTGAATATTGTGTTCTTAACTTTTCTCTTACCTCAATATTTTCAAGGGTTCATCCGCTGTTTATATATATATATATATATATATAGATAATATATATATATATATATATATATATATATTATATATAAAAGAAGGTCCGCAAAATGGATATACTTTTAGAAGTTATTTATTATTTTCATTATTATTTTTTATTTTACATTTACGACACGTGCTTTTCAGATTTTCTGATATCTCATCAGGATTTGATCAATCATGTGATTGATCAGAGCCTGAAGAAATTTCAAGAGATCTGAACACTGTCGCAAATGTAAGATAAAATGATTAAAAAAAATTATTTCTAAAAATATAATCCATTTTTGCGTGACCTTTTTTTAAATATTTAATTTCTCCCGTTGGAAACCAGAAACAACATCCATCCAACACACACACCACACACACACACACACACACACACACACACACACACACACACAGTATATATTTATATTATTATATATATGTTTGACAACATAGCAACATCAAGTGAGTGAAGGAGAGAGATATTTTTAAAGCAAGCATAAATCAGCTAACCAATCAGAAAAATATTTATGTCAGAACCTTGAAGAGCAAACTAATGTGTTTACATGTGTGAGTGTGTGATCAATGTATGTGGTTATATAACCAAATGAAATTTATATATATATTATATATTATATGATATATATATAGCTTAGATTGTCGCAGACTATTATTTTGGTGTTCGATTCTCATTGAGGGCCCCATACTACTTACATTCCTAAAGCTAGCTAATAAATACATATATTTTCCATACCTCCTTCCTTGTTTGTATCCAACTTATAGATTCATCTATCATGTCATGATCTTATTCTATTTATCTACCTAATATCTATCTGCCTCTTCTTTTGTTGTGAGCTCTCGTGGTAATAGGATGTAGAGGAATTTGCCAAAATATTTCGGGATATTATAAAAGGGATGTGTAATATATTCATGTAAGTAAAGAAATCCAAGAAGCACGATCTCTCAATTCTTGCTTTCCTCTTCCACTGTCACGAACTCAAAGCAGTATATGAATGCTGGAGGTCCTGGGTTAAAAGCGTGCAGATGTAGCTTAATGTTAAAATGAAGTAGTTCACGCCATAGCTTCAAAGATGACACAAGACCTTTTAACAAATCCATACCACTGTAAGGGGCATACAGTTCATTTGTATATTTCGAGGCATACAATCATTTTTGCAATATTCAGCCCGTTTTCTACTGGCTATTTCTCTTGAGCCACATCATCTCATCCTGTTTTATTTCTTTTTCGCATTTTTTTGAGGGGTGTTAAACTGTACCGGAAATAATAGTTATTTCCAACTTATTTATTTCCAAAAACGTATTCTTATTGTGTATGTGGTTTAGAGGTTCAGGTAATGCGCAATGCGTTTCCCTGGTTAAGTTTTTTACCCCTTTTTTTATTATTTGATTTAAATGCAGAGGCCGTATTTTTCGGCTTAAATTATCAAGAATTTCTTTGCGAATACTTTCGATCTTTCAGATCATTTTTTGATTTATATTCTTCTGCCTAGAGTTATTGCTTTTAGTATTTTTCAATTTCGGAGTTACTTATCATAGATGATGTTTAATTCTATCCGGATCTCTTAAAAAAAGGACCATTCAGAACGCACATTGATTATTTTGATGAGATGAAAATGTTAGAACTCTATTGAGGAATTCAAAGAAATATTACACGAATCCGACTTTGTATGAATCTCGTCGTGAATTTTAGTTTTCGCATTTTTTTGTGGTTTTTCCATATCCTTCATTTAACAAATATACTAATGTGATTTAAATTTTGTTAGATTTTTCCGGTTTTAAGATAAGTGGTTGATGGAGTTTATAATATTGTTTAAAATGAATACGTGACTGTCTTACTTATCAGGAAATGACAAACTTTTTACAATCCAAATGGCTTGGATACATTGGACAAAAGTCTCAACATTTTAATCTACCCTCATACACAGATTATTCTTGTATTCATTACTGGGTAATTTCACTTTATTGTCAAATTCCTAGCATAAATTGTGCCGTGCGCATATCTGAAGAACTTAATTTTTATTAGGACTTCATTTTATTATATTTTTGTGTTAAAGTTAGCGCCTGTTGTATTGTTTTTCGAAAAGTTTCTAATTTGTATATTCGCACAGAGTTTTCAAAATAGCTACCGGCTTAGTTCAAAGTGAAAGTCAAGGGAGTTACTCTTAATGCCTATAGTTTATTCGATATTAGAGACAAATAATTCTGCAATTTCCGGCTTGTTTTCTTACTACATATTTTCTTAAATACATTATTCTCATCCTTGTTTGTTCTTTTTTGGTTTTTGTCTTCGCATTTTTTTTGAGCGTGTGTTAAAGGTCCACCGGCATAATTAGTTTTTTCCAAGTTTGTATATTTCGAAAATATAAACTCCTTTTGTGTTGTTTTAGTGGTTCCAGTACGCGTATGCATTTTGATATTAAGTCTTCTCTCTCCCNGGGAGATATATCTCTCCTCTGTTTGTCTGTCTGTCTGTCTGTTCTGTCCTGGTCTCTTTACCGTCTAATTCTTGCTCTCACAGTCTTATGTTTTCACATACTCCTCTCTCTCTCTCTCTCTTCTCTCTCTCTCTCTCTCTCTCTCTCAATATTCGCGATAAGCCAGCGTTTTCGAATCAACATAATTTAGTCTCTCTCGCACATTTTCTCGTACTCTCTCATTTCTTCTCTCTCTTCTCTCTCTCTCTCTTCTCTGTCTCTCATCGTCTCTCTCTCCTCTCCCATCTATTCTCGCTCTCCACACCTCTTATGTTTTCACATTCAGTCCCTGTCAGTCTTCATCTATCTCTCTCTCATAATTCGCACGCAACGCACCCCCTCCTCTCCTTCCCCCTAATCTCTCTCATTCCCCCTCTCTCTTCATCCCCCTCTCTCTCATATTCCCACTCGCTCTCCTCTCATTCCACCTCTCTCTCTCTCATTCCCCTCTCTCTCCTTCATTCCCTCCTCTCTTTCATATTCCCTCGCTCTCTCATATTCCCTCTCATTCCCCCCCTATCTCTCTCTCTCTCCTCATTCGCATCCTTCTTCTCTCTCATTCTGTCTTACAAATTCTCTTTCTCTCTCTTCCGCCTCTCTCTCTCATTCTGTCTGTCGCTTCTCATCTCTCTCTATCTCTCTCTCTCACACTTCTTTCCGCTCACAAGAGGCCAGTGCATTCGAAGTCACAATGAAACCCACGGAGTCGAAATGATAAGTTCCCCCAATTAATGAAGAGAAATCTCACATCTGCATCTGTTTGGCTTTTCGAGCGGTCAGCAGGAGTCTGCAGAATTCAAGTGTGGAAAAATAGAGTAGGGGGATAGAGAAGGGAAAAACTACAACACTAATTCCCATGAGGAGAGTCAACGAAGGATGGTGGTGTTGGAACGGGGGGATATTGATGTTGGGAATTGGAAACGGGATTAACAACCCAACGTGTGCATGACAATTCCGAAAAATATGTCGGAAGAGTCTAAGGACTTTTGGTTATACTTTTTCTTTTTTCTTTTAACAGTTATTTTCTTTGATATTCCCAAAATATGTTGCATATGTTGTCTTTTTGATGATAATTCCGGATCTAAGAAAAATGTCGAGTTGGCAAATAGGGACATTAAGTATCTAATATATTTAACACTCTTGTCGGCATGTGTAACGGAAATGTAAACGTTGGTTGGTCCTATATTTTTTCTAAAAGAAAACCAGAGGTGGGCCCTATTTTAGTTATTGCTCTCAAAAGAACATACTCCGAAAAAGAATTGTAAAATAATGGTGGGTGGGGGGTATGAGTGTACATTAACACGGGAAAGTTCTTAGCAAGAATTACGTGTTAGATGAGAATGGAAAATTTTAAAGATGAATCATCATAATACCGCATAGCATTGTTTCTATTAGACGAGAAGTGAGACGTGGTGAAGTGGGGGTGTGAGGGGTGAATGTTAAGAGAGTTTGGAATGATGCGTCGAGAGAGTGAGACATGGGCTCTTGATGATCTATGGCAGTTTTGGCTTGGGGGAAAATAAATATATCCTGAGAAAAAGAAGTGGCTTTGTGTTATTACTAAAAACTATCAATGGCACAAGATGTTCCCCAGCATCCCAAGCTAGTTTCTAGACTCCAAACACCAACTCCAGCATCAACTCAGCAACTAAAACTCGATCCTTTCCAATGTAGTACCAGTTCTGAGGTTAGTCTACAATTAACTTTACCATCAACTTATAAATGAGAGAGCCTGACGTAACAGAATATCGTGTCTTCTTTTACCATGTCTCTTGTAACTCGATAAAGTCAAATTTTTATGAAAACCTATACCACTGCTGTCTTCAAGAAATGCCGGCGTCTACCTTGCAATTTTCTTAATATTCCTAATCTCTTTATATATTAAGTGTACTTTTATGCGGTGGCACGTGAATACTATGGGGATATACTAAACATTTTGGTATTCATGATGTCGGATACCCTAAATCCTATACAATGAATCTATCTTGTTTTCTTTAGTATTTGTGTTTGTTTTATATATGTTTGCTTTTAATGATCTTTCCAAGAATCTAAGAAAAATGTCGAGCTGGTGAAATATGAAATTATAAAATCTCTGAAAAGTGAATTAAGAGTAGCATATATTTTCATCATATTATCATTTTACAAAGGTTTTTTGAATACATTTTATTTGTCGAAATAATTTTTTTTTCATACAAAGTTAACTGAATAAAATTCAGTTTATTGGCATCGATTTTTAACTCCCATCGGTATATATAATATATATATATATATAGTGTGTGTGTGTGTGTGTGTGTGTTGTGTGTGTAGTTTGCTATATTCATAATAAAGTGCCTTTTTATCAACTAACAGACTATTTTCCTATTAGGACATTTCTCTTATACAACGTGTATAAACTTCTTTTTGTATCTCATATCATATCTGTATTCTCTATCAGTTTGCTTAGGTATTAAAATATCCTTGTTATCACTTTGTCGTGAATTACTTATTTTTAACCATAATATTCGGACATTAAGTAATTAAATATATCTAGCACTCTTGTCTGTATGTGTAGGAAGCGGTAAAACTAGTTAAAATAATCATGCGTGCATAGAGGGGATTGCTAGTGTATTGATTGAGGATGCACGACGAACCTGGGGGAGGTTGGGCATTTCTTTGTGTGATTATCTCTGGGATTGTTGGTTGGATTTACGGCATGGCAGGCTTTTTGGGTTTTCTATGCCAAAGGCGTTTGTTTTATTCATTACAGATGAGTACTCAATTTTTTAAAACTCAATTTTTAGACAATCTTCTGAAGCTCATTTTTTTAACCTATAGATGAACCCCTAACAGGTACTGCCACTCCGGGTCAGAGTGATCTTTGGGTGTAATGGGGATCAAAGGGCACTCCACATTTCCAAGAGGGTCAGAATTGGAATTTATCAACAGAGTTTAATGTCATACCGCTGGACATTCAGTCCCATCAGCCACAAAGAAAAAAAGTCGCAGGGTGTTAAATCCTGTTATATCATTTATCATATCCCTCCGCGCGAGTAGGGTGCGACACAAGGTCAATTTTCTTAAGGGAGTTTAACAGTTTGAATTCAGAGGTTTTCCTTTTCCTAGACTCGTTTCCTAGCTAAGGTTTCTGTCCTACCTATTTCCCATGGCTACAGGGAAATAATTGGATTAATACCTTTCGCAAATATTAGCGCTTATGTGAATGCAAACAGCCCCTCGTCCTAGGTTTGAACTTGGGTCGACGAGTCCACTTCCTAGACAACTAACCATTACACCACACGCATTAATTGCCACATATTAAGGAACATACATTAAAGAATTGAGAAAAATATAAACCACATGCAAATCTATTAATAATGGAGATTCGCTTTCCGGTTTTTTGTCTGTAACAAAACTACTTCACTGCTTATTCACATTACCAGCAAAATCGTCATAACATAGAATAAATACTCACAAAATTTGAACATGCAAACATTACACAGTCCTCATTGTTTTTTAAAACAGTTTTGATTAATACATGACTGGTATTATATATCTATATATAGTTTGTTTTAATTTTAATAGATATTTAAAGTTTACATTTCAAATTTTTTTTTTTTTTTAATCCTTAAATGAATTTTGATGATTTTACTTAGGGTAAAACTAGCTGACATTGAATTTTTAACTCCCACCCTTATGCAATATGTTATAAAAATCTATTTTTACATCACCGGTGGGCGTTTTTTTATTTGTTTGTGATTATAAATAGTTTAAAATATGGAGTGTCTTTTCAATCATATTCAATCTGTATATGATAAATTGGTAATATATTTCACACAAATTATATCTGAAAAGTAAATTTTGCTTGTTAATATAACAGGAAACATTCTTCTGTATAATGTTCCCGTGGACATTTTATTGGAGAAGCATCATTCTGTTGCTTGGCTTTAAGTTTCAAAGGAAGTCGATTACTTACATCAGACAATTTTGTTACTGATTCCCCCAGCGAGCAGTGATATAACAAGGTCTATTATTGATCGATATAATGACGAATAGAAATAGTGGTGAAGACGGAAGAAAGGGCCGGAAGAATCAGCGGGTAGATTGCAAATATGGGTAAATAACTCCTGAAAATCACGCAAATAATTCTTTTGAATGTACAAATTTGAAGACGAAATAATCTCCCATAAAACAGTTAATAAAACATTTGATATCGAAAGTTCGTCTTTTATTTAGATTCAAACTCTGGTTTTTACAGTATAGTCTACATAACTATTTATTAATCCGGTAAATGACTCTATCTATCTGTCTATCTATCTATCTATCTATATATATATATATATATATATATATATATTATTTATATTTTGCTTGAAGGCAATTACAATGCATGTATCGCATAAAATTCGATAATTATAGAAAATAATCTTGTCAAGTGAATCCCGGCAAAGGATGGCTCACTATGCAGAACACCATACAGACTGTTTCGACTTTATTAAGTCTCATCAGCGATGTATACTAATGACTTCCCTCCGACAGGAATCGAAACCGAGACCTCAGCAGGCATAGTCAGAGACCATATCGCTTCGGCCGCCGGTACATAGCGAACAATCCCTGCGAAATTAACCTTGTCAATGATACTTACACGCCTCTACCATAGTAGGTAAGGGGACGTTGATTGAGTAGTAAACAAACCAGGCCGTAAGCTCTTCGGCGAAGTGAATAAGATTTTCGGATGTTTTGTTTTTTAGAAGCATTGTTGAAATAAATTATTATTTATATTTTGCTTGAAGGCAATTATAATGCATGTATCGCATAAATTCGATAATATGTGGTGTGTGTGTGTGGGGGGGGGGGTTTGAACGCGATAGACATTTTTTTTCGATCTTTTTCCAATTTTTGGCCATCTTTTTTTATGTCTGTATGGAATTATTAAAGAAATCCACCAAGGTTCTTTCTTACACTGGTTATTTCCTAGTTGAGTAACATGAGTGACCCAGAAAAAACAGAACCCAAATTATCTATTTATTTTGCCATTAAACTAACCCTAAACCCCAACCCTAACCATAGACCCTAAACCTAAACTTAAAAAAAAATAACAATTAACAAAATTTGTGGGTTCTGTTTTTGAGTTTAATATAATTAAATGAATTAGGCGTGCATATCAGTTTTAAATGTAAAGCATAAACACATCGAGAAAAAGTCAATCTCTGTATGCACACCTCAACCTCAGAAGATTGACTTTTTCTCGATTTGTTTACGCTTTTACATTTAAACCGATATGCACGCCTAATTCATTTAATTATAATTAATTAATTAACAAATTAGCTATGACTTTAATTAAGCACATAATCTCCCAATATATATATATATATATATATATATATATATATCATCATCATCATCATGTCGCGCTGGCAGCACGGATATCCTTGACAATCTCTCGCCAACCTTTCCTATCATTCATCGCACCAGGGAGTTCTTCCTCTATGCAGCCAGCATCTTTACATAGCTGGTCAATGTAGGTCCTTGCTGGGCGGCCCACACTGGCATATCCATGTGTTGGCTTCCACAGGAGAACATCGCTTATGAGTTCGTCCTTGCTTCTCCAGCAGTGCCCCGCATGCCTAGTCCGTCTCACTCGGATGGTCTGTGAGATAGGGGGCAAGTGACCATACAGCTGCTCCCTTGTGGGGTGCTGTCTCCACGACTTGTTCAATACTGCTCGCAGCATTCTTGTGCAGCTTCCATCCAGCTTATTCTCGAGGCGCCTCGTTAGGGTCCAGGTAGTGCAGCCATACAGCAGTACTGATATGACTACAGCCTGGAAGAGATGTCGCTTTAGCTTGTCAGTGAGATCAGATTTCCATATGACAGATAATTTGTTCGTGGCCATCCACGCCTTTCCTATTCGTGTATTAACATCGTTATCTGTGGATGAAATAATGGGTTGACATGCCGTAAAATATTGCTATAGTATTATCTCACATATAAGCTTTAATATTATCTCACTGGCCATTTATAGATAAACTACAGAATTACCACAACGATGTTTAATTCCTTCTTGAGAAGGATATGTCTTCTAGTTGTGCAGGTAAATAATACATGATATACGGGAATTGAAACCGGAACGACAGCACTGATTACCAAAACGAATACTTTTAGTTCTGGCACCAGAGAAAAGAATGTTTTTCCTGTTCAACGTCAAGTGTGGTTAGTTCACTGCTGTATCGATTTCAAAGGCCGACAGTTTAATAGATTTCCATCCGGGCTACTTGGGACATAAATCTTAATTTGCCTCGATTTCGTTATAACGGCGTCTTCAAAACGAGTGTCGGCAGAACAAGAGGAATTATTGTTATCATTAAATTAATGAATGTCTACATTGGCGAAATGTTCAATACGTTCGGTAAAAATTTATGGCTGTTAGGGTTAGCGAGTATTTTTGAAGTGTGGACAAATAAGAAGGAAAAAGTTGTGGCTCGAATCTGTGACCAAGTCTGCACATTTTACTCATCGATGTTATAAACCATTTTAATGATACATAAATGTATATATCTCCTTGTCTATTTGTCTAATATTTTTGTGCCTGCGTATGTGGTGCGTTGCAATATATATATATATATGTATATATATATATATATATATATATATATGAAGTGGTCAAACAATGTGTTTGAAATGGCGAAGGCCGACAATTTCGGGGAGATTATGTGCTTATTAAAGTCATACCTAATTTGTTAATTAATTAATTATACTTAAATGAATTAGGTGTGCATATCGCTTTAAATGTAAAGCGTAAAAAAGTCGATCTCTGTATGTACATTTCAGCCTATTAGGCCTCATCAGCAGAGCTATAGACAGGGCAGTGCTTTGTGCGTGATTCGAACCCTACCTGTCAAGCTGACAAGCGGACATTCTAACCATTACACTAGCTGGCTTCCCCAGAATTTCTCGTTTATTTTAAACTGATGTGTATATCGCATTTTTTGGGTGACTTATGGCACGAAAGTATGAAGTGGTCAAACAATGGTGTTTGAAATGGCGAAGGCCGACAATATATATATATATATATATATATAATATATATATATAATATATATATATATAAATGTTGATAAGATAATTGGAGAGAAAATATATATACTTTGGTATGGATGAAATTTATTATGTTTTATTTGCAACACATTTTCGACAATAATTTACTTACACATCCTAATCTATTTAAAAACATTTTCAAATATGAAATAAATAATAGTAACAGAAAACAAAATTAAACGTGTAAAATAGTTGGTCATCTTCATCTCACACACACACCACACACATATATATATATATATATATATATATATATATATATATATAATAAAGTCGTCGGGGCGGCTTAATGTCGGTATCAGCCATGCAGCGAGGGAGTCTATCCCCTTTTCAATAGCGCTAGACCAAGGAGATTATTTTAGCGTCTGAGGTGGTGTGCCACACCTACCATCAGCTCCTTATTTTACTGCACAGATTCCTGTGCTACTCATACGCTGAGTTGGCGAGGGCGGGTATCGAACTAGAAACTTTATGGTTTCTAGCCGAATGCTCTACCGACTGAGCTAACCCGATATATTATATATATATATATAATATATATATATATATATACATTACACTGACAAAACAGATTCATATGACTCTCTCTTCTCTCTCTCTCTCCCACTCTCTCTCTCTCTCTCTCTCTCTCTCTCTCTCTCTCTCTCTCTCTTACACCTCCCGTTTCAATTAATCCTCGTTCTTAGAAAATCCTCCTAACAACATACATCCTCACAGAGGTGATCAATATACGTCTTTTCTTGTCGGCCCACTCTGATTTGTCCACATTTTGATGTCCACAATAGAACGCCACTAATGCTTCTCTAAAACTGTCCAGCGTGTCATGTTCTTTTTACTCGGAGAGTTTGTGTGATAGGAGTTATATGGCGGTACAGCTGCTTTATGGGGTTCTGCTTCCAGTATTTGTTCGGGATATCATGCAGCGTCCTTGTGTAGGTCCCATCTAGCATTTTCTCTAAAATGTTTCCGTAGAATCCAAGTGGTATAATGATACACTGACATTATTAATATTGGTCAAAGAATAAAAATGATAATGATAATAATAATCTATACAATAGGTGTTCCTTAATTATACGACCGTTATCATCTAACAACATCCTCTGGTAAAAATGAGACCGTCCAATTCATCCAAGATAAAAATATAAAAATGTAAATCCTGAATACCTGGTGTAGCCTATTCGCCGCATTCTTCTTTCTTATGAATGTCGTCACCCCAACGAAATAAAATAAAAAGCACATGTTAAAAAAAGCACATGATTAAAAAAGCACATGTTAAAAAAACACAGGATACACATAGAAATATAATAAGAAAGAAAGATAGACAGATGGAAAGAATAGAGGGAAAGATGGCGAGAGGGGTTGAGCACACGGAAGCGATAACGCTAATCTGTTTCAATCGAACATGATGAAAAAAAAGAAAGAAAAAACAATGTATGAGAGATGGTTAACTATGATTATTATACTTTTTACATATGGAAGTAGTCCTTAGTAAACATATTAAACGTTGTAATAATTAAATTATCATACTGTGGTATATTCA
>CM042141.1:135331095-135336095 GCA_023376005.1 Doryteuthis pealeii
CAAGAAAGAAAACAAGAAGAAAAAGAAAGAAAAACAAGAAAGAAAAAGAAAGAAAAACAAGAAAGAAGAAAGGAAAAGAAAGAAAAAGAAAAAAGAAAGAAAAGGAAGAAAACAAGAAAGAAGGAAAAAGAAAAACAAAGAAAGAAGAAAAACAAGAAAAGAAAGAAAGAAAAAAAAGAAAAGAAAGAGAAAAACAAAGAAAGAAAAACAAAGAAAGAAGAAACAAAGAAAAACAAGAAAGAAAAACAAAGAAAGAAAGAAAAGAAAAAGAAAGAAAGCAAAGAAAGAAAACAAAGAAGAAAAAAAGAAAAAGAAAAAAGAAAAAAAGAAGAAAACAATGAAAACAGAGAAAGAAGAAACAAAGAAAAGAAAAAAAAAAGAAAGAAAGAAGAAAAAGAAAGAAAAGCAAAGAAAGGAAACAAAGAAAGAAAAACAAAGAAAAAAAGAAACAAAGAAAGAAGAAAACAATGAAAAACAGAGAAAGAAGAAAAACAAAGAAAGAAGAAAAAAGAAAAAAGAAAAACAAAGGAGAAACAAGAAAAAAGAAAGAAAGAAGAAAAACAAGAAAGAAAACAAGAAAGAAAAACAAGACAAACAAAAAACAAGAAAGAAAAAAAAAGAAAAAAAAAGAAAGAGAAAGAAAAAGAAAGAAAAATAATTACCAAAAAAGACAGGAAGAACCAGCGACAAGAACAATAATGAACAAAAAAGAAAGAAAAGAATGCTAAATAGAAAGAATGAATGACGTCAGAAAGACAGACAGAAAGGAAGAAAATAAGAAAGAATGAACGAACAATATATATACACTAAGCAACACCTTGACGTTAGTAGGGCGTGCCACAAGGTCAATTTCATAAGCGGGGTATAACTGGTCTGACTTCAGTTTTCCTTTTCTTAGACTAATTGACTAACCAAAGTTAAATAGCCTATAGTGTCCTACGTTACACATAGTTGAAGATAGAATAATTGGATGCATACATTTCCAAAACTCTCTCTCTCTCTCTCTCTCTCTCTCTCTCTCTCTCTCTCTCTCTCTCTCTCTCTCTCTCTCCCTTTCCATATATATATAATTACAAGACTGGACTCATTTATGGAGTTACTGTTCGAAATAAATTTATTATAGCCAAATTACGATTTGGTGATATTTTCTTTCTTATTGAAAGTATATATATATATATATATATATATATAATGTTTGTGTGTATGCATATGAGTGATAGATTTATAGAATGCAGAGAAAAATTGAGGGAGCCAGAGAAGATTAAGAAAATAGGGAACACTAAGCCACCCCAAAATTAGAATAATTGAATAAAAGACAGAAGGAAGGAAAGTGAGAAAGAAAGACCATAGAAATTATTTCAAAGGGACGATTGATGAATAATGCAAAAATCACTGACCTCCCAACACACAAAATAAAAAATAAAAAAACATTTTAAAGGAAATTTATTGAACGAAGAATTAAAAAGCAACAAAAAAAACCCCGGAAAAAGAACATAGTCGAGACTTTAGGTAGCGAAGAATGAACAAGAAAAAGAAAGAAAAAAAAAGACAAAGAAGCAAATTTCATTCTCATGTCTCTCCGATTTCGATTTGATAGTTTCTACTGATTAATTTCCTTTGCTCATTAAATTACTGCACACATGGCGTGCGTGAAGCATTCAGTGTCGTCATGGAGTCTCTTAATATCAAGTCTAAATTCTGTGTTTGCATCTGGAATTATTAGTTTCTACAAGATTTGGTTGTCTCAGCGATTCTATGAATAAGAACACATTGAAAGATCACTGAACACACTTCCTCTCAAAATATATTTTACAAAAAGTCTATATATTAATGTTGTATACCCTTTTCTTACTTCTTACTTCTGGTCGTATTTTCTTCTGACCGGCTTTGCTATTTCTTCATCTATCTTGGTCTGGTCTCTTCTAAGGTCTGGACTTTCTTGGGGACTTCGGTCTGGTTTCTGTTAGGGATTTTTCCTTATCAGGAAAATAAATAAATAAAATGTGTCATTGTTAGTTTTTAGGTAATAAACACAAGACTTCGATTTACTTTGATGTTACTTTATTTTCAATCGCCAACCCAGACATTTGCGCAGGTGAGACTTACATCCTACGAGTTCGGCTCCTACCTTCTAACTCACTGAAACTTATTACTATCTAAACCGGAAGAGAGGGTCCTCTCTACCGGTTTTCACGGTATCTACCGGAAGGTTGGAACTAAGTCAAGCCTTGTCACTCATCCTTCAAGGCCGTGGGCTGTAGCTTATAACGGCCATTTTGATTTCTACACTATTGCCATAAATTATAATTATGTAATATTAATACTTGTGTTCCTTAACTGTACGACCGTTATCTCTTGCAACACCCTCTGCTTAAAAATGAGACCGTCCAAGAGGCAATGCAAAATGTAATCCTGATTATCTGGTTTTGCTTATCCGCATAATTCTTATTTCTTATGAGTGTCTTTACGTCAGCGAATAATGGACTATTCCTTTTTTAATTAGAAAAAGAGAAAGCGGAAAAAGCACATGCTACAACGAAAATATAATAAAGAAAGAAATAGAGAATGGGAAAGATATAGAGAGATGGTGAGTGTGCACGGAAGGTGAGTAACGCCACACCTACCGTCAGTTCCCCACTTTGCCGCGCAGGTCAAATTACCTAATATGAGCCACTCTTGCACTAAATTGACAGGGATAGCAAACGAACCTGGAATCTTTTTATTACGAGGCTGATGTTCTACCTACTGAGCTAAACCGGCATATCTCTAATCAAATATTGAACACAAATAAAAAGGTGGGGGGGTACATAGTTTGAAAATTCCGTATGATGCAATATCTGCCATTGATGACTATCTTAACCAATGGGATCCAAGCAATGTAACACCGATGGAAGAAGGTGTGGACGCAAGGAGACTGTTGAAAAGTAAACGTCATTAGGTCACATTCCATGAGAATATTTTCGTATTTCTTCCGGCTGATGTTTTTTATAAAAATAACTTTAAAAACTACTTGCGCCATGTGTGTACCGACATGTAACAGTCATTTTACCATCGCCGTACACTTGCTGGTAATATATCATACCACATAGACGCGGTACATTATTGGCCCACTACGTGTACCAGCAATACCTTTAAAACTGATGCAATAAAGGAAATTTGAGCAAACGTAGGCAATGTATTGACCGACAGTGAACCTGTTCAGGCCGTAAGATGAGTGACCACTTAATTACGGTGTGCACACCAAGCAATTTTGTTTTGTGCAAAAAATCAGCCTAATTGAGGCTTTTATTTTAAAAGCAAGCGTGAAATTTGTTGTGAATGTGGAGTTTACAAGAATATTTTCTGCTATCTTACTTTATTAGTACTAGCAAGTATATGCACCCTCCGGGTGCAAGTATTTAACTTAGATTAAGTAATGTAAAATTCAAATAATGTAAGATTTAAGTTACATTAAGTAATGTAAAAAAGTATTATGTTAAATTAGAATGGCTAATCAAAACAAATAAGAATGCAGTTAAAACGATTTGAAACAGATTCGGGTATAATCGAAAAATTTAACAACTGAAACTTACTCTTCCATCATTCCCGTCTTTCATTGCTAAATTTTTCTAATATAACTATTTAGTTAAACTAGGAAGTAAAAAATAAAATTATAGTTATTTCTTCTCGTTAATCGATTTCTTTTAAGATTTATCCCAGAGAGTGTTGCTCATATTCATTAAGATATAACCAAACAATTAGAAACCAATAATATTTAGCACATATTTTTTAAAGTTAAATTTTTAATATCAGTATGCAAATTAACCTCTCCCTTCACACTGTAAACAGGTATTTTGTTGTATATATAAATACAATTACATGTTATTAGATATGGTGAACAGTATTAGTAATGTAAAACAATTTTATTAATAATTGAGGTTTAAATAGAAAATAAAATCATAGAGAATGTGACGTAAATATCTAAGGGTATTGTGACTTGAGTGGTCATATAGTTTTGGTTACAGACAGAAAATCACACAATCTCCATTATAATAAGATTATCCTCTGGAAAATTATAACGACTAGCAGGAACTGTGGATATATAACAGACCACAGTATGATTATTTAACTATTACTACGTTTATTTAAGAGATATTGCGAAATAAAATAATCTTGATTTAACTCCGACTCTTTTTATATTTTCATTATATTCAATTGAAAGAGATTAGCGTTATCGCTTCCACGCACTCTCTCTATCTTCCCCAGCTCTCTTTCTTTCTTATGTTTTTGTCTAGCATGTCTTTTTTCTTCCGTTTCTTTATAATGAAAACAGAATGATCCATTATTTAGCGGGGTGATGACACTAATTGGAAATAATTCGGCGGATAAGCAATACCACATAATCAGAATTTACATTTTTGAATTTTATCGTGGGCGATTCGGACGGTCTCATTTTTAATCAGAGGCTGTTGCAAGATGATAACGCTGGTACAATCAATGAACACGTGTATTAATATATAGATCATTCTTGTGAATATGGATTTTAGAAGAATATTTCTTTGCTGTTTTTGCCTTATCAGAATTATCCCCTGATATAATTATAACGATAATTTCTTCGGTGAATTACAAAATAAAACAAAACGAAAACACAAAAAAAAAAAAAAGCAAATATTAAAAATGGTTGTCGAAATTAAAATCCAATTAGATATTTCATATGATTATTTGCAATATCGTCTATGGTTTCCAATACAATAATTGTTTGTTTTATCTAAAATGAAGTTCTACAAATTAAAGCGTATCGGTATGCCGAGCATTTCCAAGATGTGATTCTCTAAATGTTAATAGATTTTACTTCATAAAATTTTGTTATTAAGTTTGGCGTACCCCGGGGGAAAATGTGGAAAATATTGTTCGGAAATGTGGATTATATCAGATGGAAAATAGAGAAGAGATTTTCAAAATGCCATGAAAACGGCTTTTGCAATCCTGACTTCATCCAGGGTTCGAACACTGACCTGTGA
>CM042141.1:135343595-135351095 GCA_023376005.1 Doryteuthis pealeii
AAATCCCTATTTTAAACAGAAATGATGTCAACTCTTTCTGGACACCCTGTATTTGTGATGGAAATTGTGCAAGTTACTGTTCAAAATGATTTCGTCGATATGAATTTTACTGTAGTTTGAATAACGCTGTGTATGGCGAATAAAAATATCGCTACTTCTGGGTTAGTTCACTATAATTACTAAAGAATCAGCAAATCAACCGGACCACAGTTAAGTTATATGAAATAGAGCTTAAGTAAATCAGTTACCGGGTAATCGTCTTTTCGTTTCTGGATAGCATAAATCTTGTATCTTAATTGCCTACATAGTACAACTAGAGAAAATGGCCGCTATTCTCTTAAAACTTTGATTTGTGACTTGGATAATGAAATGTAGATGTCAATAAGTAGAAACTGGATCGTTTTTACATTCTAGGTAAATACGTAAAATTTAAAGTTTCATTATTCATACACCCTCCACCCCTCCAAAAAATAATCAAAGGTTGAAGAGATGAATAAGTATTTTTCATTTACTTTAGGCATGAGGAACATCATTATCATTGTCATTACTGAAATCTTATTTTTACCAAAATATCTTTAAATCATTATTTTTAATTATCTTCAAGATACGCACTCCTGATTTTTTTTTAGTTGAAGGGATGCTCCTTTCAAATTAGCAGTAATAACCAGTCTGCTACGCTTTTTTGATCTGATTTCCTCGGTAAAATAAACTTGCTTTTTTTCTCACCTGAATTCTGGAATAATTTTCTGAGATCTGGCAATATAACCCCCTTAGAAATTTTAAGACATAAATGGAAAGAAAGACTTTTTCTTTTACATTCCCAGTTCCTATTTCTTCTTAGTTTTTTACTATTTCCAATGTTCTCTTTGGAAAGTCTCGTACGAAATGCGCCACAGAACTCCGGTTTTTATGTATTGTTTATTAAATCAGGTTCCCCGTTTTTAGATAAGTATTACATTGGAGCTGTACGTTTAATCTATCTCTCGATACAGAGACTCACGAACACACACATATATATTTGAGATAGCGTGGACCAAAACTTAGTCGGAAGATGGCATAGTCGAGAAACTTGTAGTAACCAGGTTTTGATTCCATGTCCACGTTCTATCAATGAGATTGAGCACTGACTGCTTGGAAATATATATATATATATATATATATATATATATATATATATATATATATATATATATATATAGTTCATACAAAAATATATATTCATAAATATATTAGGTTAAGTTTGTTTCTGAGTTAGTTCCTACTATCAATATATGGATCAAATATATATGTTTATGGACTGACAGATGTTTCTCTCTTTCTATCTCTATCTCTCTTATATATACTAGCAAATATATGCACCCTCCGGGTGCAAGTATTTAAGTTTAAATGTAATAAAATATTAGATTAAATCAGAAAGGCTAATGAAACTAATTAAGAATTCAGATAAAAAGATTTGAAACGGATGGGGTATGAAACTTACTCTTCCATCACTTCCGTTTTTCAATGCTAAATTTTGCTAATTTAACTATTTAGTTAAAATAGGAAGTAAAAAATAAAATTACAGTTATTTCTTCTTGTTAATGAATTTTTTAGGATTTATTGAAGAGATTTTTACTCATATTCATTAAGATAGAACCAAACAATTAGAAATCAATAATACCAAGCACATTTTTATTAAAATCAGTTTTTTTTTAATATCAATATGCAAATTAGCTTTACGTTTACACTGAAAACTGGTATTTTGTTGTATATATAAATACAATTGCATGTTATTAGTATTTAGGTAAGGCCAACAGTATTAATAATGTCAAACAGTTTTATTATTAATTGAGGTTTAAATAGAAATAGAATCATGAAGAATGTGATGTAAATAACTAAGGGAATTGTGACTTGAGTAGTAATATAGTTTCGGTTACAGACAGAAAAACACACAATCTCCATTATAATAAGATATATATATATATATATATATATATATATATATATATATATACCCGTTTATTTTGAATTCTCTTCCCGATCTATCTATCCTCATTTATTTGTATATAGATGTGCCTTAAAGAAAGCTTTCACGGTTGATAGTTGTTAGATAGCTCGAATAATAAACAGATACATAGCAGGTCTCTTAGCTCGAATTCACTTACGGGCTTCCATAGAAGGCTTAATGGCCATACCTCGAGACATTTCCTTCTACTTAAGTGTCTAACGTCATCGAGTTGTTAACGTTTTTATATATACACACACTCTCCGACTACTATCAATTTCAACATCTGACATCTTAGTCTTCTTTCATTTTTCTCTTTCTTTCTCTGTCTCACTCGCTCGCTCGGCATCTGATGTCTTTGTCTCGTTCTCTCTCTCTCTCTCTCTAGGTATCTGATGTTTTAGTCTTTCCTCGCCTCTTTCTCTCTCTCCCTCTCTCTCCCCCCTCTCTCTCATACACACTAGCTGGCTGGCCCGTTATCTGACGTGTTAGCCTTCTCACTTCAATCTCTTTTGCCACCTCTCTTCTTTCTCTCTCGCTCTGTATCTCACGTCTTGTCTCACTTCGTCTTGATCTTGTCTTGCTTCTTTCCACGTCTGTATTCTCTCTCTTTCTCTCTCTCTCTCTCTCTCTCTCTCTCTCTCTCTCTCTCTCTTATATATATATATATATATATATATATATATATATATATATCTTTCTCTCTCTCTCTCTCTCTCTCTCGTTCACTCCTTCACTATCTGACGTCTTAGCTTTGCCCCACTTCTCACGCTCTCTCTACTCTCTCTTTCCCTCTCTCTCTCTCTCTCTTTCCCCTTTCTCCTCTCTCTTTCCCCTCTCTTTCCCCTCTCTTTCTCCTCTCTTTCCTCTCTCTCTCCCCTCTCTTTCCCCTCTTTTTGTCCTCTCTTTCCTCTCTCTCTCCATCTCCTCTCTCTCTCCATGTCCTCTTTCTTTCTCTCTCTCTCTCGCTATGTCTCTCTCTCTCTCTCGATCTGTCACTCACTCACTATCTCTCTCTGCCTCCAGTACTCAAACCAACCAAAGTCCGTTAAGGGACTGTCAACGAAATATGCATTATACCTTGTAATGGAATCCTAATCACTTCCAACCAGTCGACTGCTTTTCTAGAAGACCAAGTAGCGGACGGCGAATTGATATTGATGTAAGCGCTAAGAGAGCAAAGGTGGATTGAATTTCTTAGTGACGTAGACTCCCTCTTCCTGATGAAGGTGCTATCTTAGCGGGTCCTTATTTCATTTTCTTTTTACTTTGTCTTCTTTGGTATGGAAATGTGAGCGGTAAAGTAAGCTTGTATGAAATGATGTTCTTTTTCAGGGGTCGTAGATTAAAAGATATTGGCGGGAAAGAATACAGTGGACAACAAAAATATTGTATTATTTAGGTTATTTGGAAAATTGTCCTTATCTTTATTGTTATCTACACAACATTTCGACCGACATGCCCCCCCCCCCCCGCCGGCCTTCTTTAAGTATTTCAAAAAAGAAGATAGACTTCCTCACTTTCCGGATGATACCGACAATAGGCCACTCCGCTCATTTTACTTTTACTAGTATATATACAAGGTGTCAAAAAAGTATCAAGATTTTTTTTGTACTTTTTGACACACTTTGTATTCTGAAAAAAAAAAGGTTCCATTCATTCTTAATTTCTATTTCTCTGAATGTTTGAGATGAGGCTTGAAGATTAGTATTATTAGCGTTATTCGGACTATTGTTGAAACGTTGTACAAATAACAATGAAGATAGGGACAATAGTCCGAATAACGCTAATAATATTAATTTCTATGTTGGTAAATACAGCTTTAAACTTGATACTTTTTAAGACACTTTGCATTTTGAATAATGAATGGAATGTTATTTTTTTTCAGAATACAAGGTATGTCAAAAAGTACAAAAAATCTCGATACTCTTTTGACACACCTTATATATATATATATATATATATATATATATATATATATATATATATATATATATATATAAGCGAGTTTTATAATTTGCTTGAAGCATTGCGTATATATTGGTTAGGAGGTTGAATTAGAAGGCTATCACAATGCAGATGTAAAGAAAAAAATAATAATACGGTAACAATGGTTTGTGTGTTAACCTGTATTTTATTCTTTATTAAGAATAAAATACAGGTTAACACACAACACCATTGTTACCGTATTATTATTTTTTCTTTACATCTGCATTGTGATAGCCTTCTAAATCAACCACCTAACCTATATATATATATATATATATATATATATATATATATATATGTGTGTGTGTGTGTGTGTGTGTGTGTGTGTGTGTGTATTAATAGGTAAACATACTGGGTTTTTTTAAGCATAAACATGTGTGTATAAGTATTCAAATTAGACTGTTTACAAAAATACAAATGACTCACCATTTGATATTGAAAGTGATATTGAACTCGGGAGATTTATAGTAATTATATATACTAGCAAATATATGCACCCTCCGGGGGCACGTATTTAAGTTTTAATGAAATATTATATTAAATTAGAAAACACTAATGAAACTTTAAAAATGCAGATAAAATGATTTAAAACAGAGGGTGGGGGTATAATCGAAAAATAGAAAACTTTGAAACTAACTCTTCCATCATTTTCCTAATTTAACTATTTAGTTAAAATAGGAAGTAAAGAATACAATTACAGTTATATCTTCTTGTTAATGGATTTCTTTTAAGATTTATCCCCGAAATTTTTTCTCATATTCATTAAGATAAAATCAAACAATTAGAAATCAATATTACTAAGCAAATATTCATTAAAGATCAAATTTTTAATATCAATATGCAAATTAGAGTTCCCGTTCACACTCCAAAATGCTATTTTGTTGTATATATAAATACAATTGCATGTTATTAGTATGCAAATATGACCAACAGTATTAATAATGTAAAACTATTTTATTAATAAATAAGGTTTGAATGAAAATAAAATCATGGAGAATATGACAAAAATAACTAAAGGAATTGTGACTTGAGTAGTAATATAGTTTCGGTTACAGACAGAAAAACACACAATCTCCATTATAATAAGATATAAGAGAAGCAATAAACAATGAACTCGTGACGTAACATATCCATTTGTTTGTTTATATATATATATATATATATATATATATATATATATATAAACAAACAAATGGATATGTTACGTCACGAGTTCATTGTTTATCGCTTCTCTTATAGCTTATACATCTTCTAAAACCTATTCTAAACATTTTCTGTAATAATTTCTTCCCAATTCTGTTGTCCTGACGATTTCCTCAGGTCAAAACTAGTTGATAACAATAAAAAAAAACACATTTCTATTTGTCTTATCCTTTTTTTTATCTTTATATATAATTTCCAAATTTTAAATTTAGATAAAGATGTTTACACAGCTGAAAAAAACATATTGAAGTGATCATGTCTAGACGTCTAAATTGTTTTTTATCGAAACGAGTCATTACTAATTTGTACAATAAATACTAAAAAGAAGAAATTTGGTATTAATGGATTGAATGCCATAGGAACTGTTTAGATGACAAGATTATATAAAGAAATAATAAAAGTTCTATATTATTTTTAAGAATGAAAAAAATAATAAGACTAAAGATTGAAATTAGCGAACATTCAAGCTTACAGCTGAAGATTAATTAAAGTTCCAATTACCGTCGAACTGGGAAGACAAGGCAACAAACGGTTGTAACTTAAATACAAACCTGAATGTCACAAAGTATACTGCAGAATGACAGGATATATATAAGACTCTACAATGTCATTCAAATCAAGCAGTCAAGCAGCCAATCAGAACTCAAGTAATGGAAGACCCAAATTCATGAATGGGTCATTCTTGATTTCTATATATACCAACTGTCTTGGACACTGCTTATGTGGTACTTAGTTAGCTGCTGTTATTCAAACCAACAGTAGAATTACTGACTTCAATAACAGCTAACTTACCTTTTGGTTCCGATTATCAGTTTTAATGATAATAGTATATATATATATATATATATATATATATATATAAGTATAAGTATTTTTATTGTTCTTTTAAATTATTATTACTAGTAAAATAAAACGCGCGATGGGATGTGTAAAATAATGTTTTGAAAGATATTGCCTGTGTGGGTGGGACTTAAAAATTCAATGTTAGAGGCTTGTATCATAAGTAAGTATAATCATCGAATTTATTAAAGGAGTAAAAAAAATAAAACAAAACAATTAGAAATGGAAACGTAGTTCTGTTCTTTCAAATAAAATGTTGCATGAATCTATTAATTATCAATTAAATAATTATTTTGAATATTTTACACATAGATTTTACACACAATCGTAGGTATTTATTAATTAGTAAACTTTATAGTTAACCCCTTGTTACTGAAAAAAGGGTGAGTAAAAATAAAAAAAAAAAAACTGATTACAGGGTTGTTGTTTATTCTATGTATTGACGATTTTAGTTAAGTAGTGACGTAGTTTCGGTTACAGACAAATAGACAGAATCTCTATTATTATTTGCTGTCAATCGTATCCAATAATGACAGCATGTGAATCTGTTTGACTCGAGGCCTGGATCCATTTTGCCAACTGTCTATGGGTATGTTCAAATCCTCCAGCATTGTATTGATGTCTTTGTACCTGAGCTTTGGTCTACCGATTCCACATGATACCACACTCAGTTGCAAGTAGGGAATCTGCTTTAGTAGTCTGTCATCCCTAAGTCTGTTCAAGTGACTAGCCCATCTCAGGTTGAACTGAACAATCACGTCGTACTTGTCAAGGAGACGAGTTCTCTCCAGGATGGTCCTGTCTGAAACATGCTGCAACCATTTGAAATTTAATATGCTAAGAAAGTGACGCCTCATGTAGACATTTTTATACTGTCCAGGCTTTCACTTCGTATATGAGGGTTGAGAGACCTATGGCACGGTAAACTGCACATTTAGTTCGCAAGGAGATGTTTCTGTTGAAATTCCTTATCGCTGATAACTCACCGTTTCGCCATGCCATCTCTTGAGCTTGCTGAATCTTCTAATCAACGCTGGAGGTTGACAGGCGTCCTGTTCCCTCTACGTGCATCACGTCCCTTTTAAAATTTTATCCACTCATAAATACGTCTACGCGGTAGTGCGCTGTCCCCGTATTGTGCTAAAAACTTCCGATGGATTTTAGCCTCTGACACTCCTTCTGACCGGGGAAATCGGTTCGCTTGTTTGGTGCATACGTCTCGGTGCTTATTTTGACTCTCCCACGTAGATATGGATATTTCATGGGACTAATTGTTCCTGAAGTTAACTTTGATACGGCGAGTTATCATCGATAAGCTAGCTTGTTCTCTGCAGAATAGTCATGGCTCTGTCTATCAAATCATCCACAATGAGCTCGGCTTCCATAAAAACGTGATACTTTTTAAATCTACTTCGTAATTGTTCCTGTACATGACTTTGGCACAGAATAAATAAACTTCTGTTTATTGTTTGGTTAGAGTTTAA
>CM042141.1:135356095-135363595 GCA_023376005.1 Doryteuthis pealeii
CACAAATAAAAGACAGGCGGATTGAGCTAAGACATGATTAATGATAAAAGGATCACGAACTGAACTAAGTCAGAAAAAGGCCGATGCTATCATTCCGACTATAAAACTCAGGAAGACATAATGAGTAGGTGCCTATTGTGGAAAAAAATGTATAATTACACGATCAAGACGGCCGCTTAAATATAATAGAAATATAAGCGTAAAAACATGGTGGACGATAAGGAAAAAAATAGCGAATAAAAAAAAATCGTTTGCTTCAAAGTAATAACAAAGAAGAATAAAATACAAAAAAAAAAGATAATTAGAATAAAATAACGTCGGCCACAGCAACAATAACAATTATATCAATGGTAATTACACCATAAATAGGAATTATATCACAATACCAATATAAAAGACCAGAAGGCCATGGACATTATCATCAACTTCATGAAAAGCAAATATAATTCAACAACACTAACAGCAACAAAAGCAACAAAAAAAGACAGTAATAACATGAGGAATGACGATTATTACATTTATTATTATTGATCAAATAAGATAAATTTCTTATATTGATAATAATAAAATAACAAAGAGTATATAATCAATTACAAAATATATACATAATTTAATAAAATCCAAACAACATCATTCAATAGATATTTCGCCTCGGTATGTTCACGAAGCTTCGTCAAAAGAATTATTTGAGACAATGAACTACAGTCTGTTTATATATTGAAAAAGGTTATGGGAGGGAGAAAGAGGAGTTGACCTTTTTAAATATATAAACAGACTGTGGTTGTTTGTCTCAAAAATCTTCTAACGAACTTTATGAATATACCGAAGCAAAATATCAATTGAATGAAGTTGTTTGTGCTTTATTCACTTTTACTCAATATTTGACCACATTTTGTCGGATTTAACCAATCTGTTACTCCTTATAATTTAATAAGAATGTATTATTTAATAAACATGATTTTTTTTCTAAATCAAATATACCTGCATCTTATGATTTCTTGTGAAGCAAAGTACAAGCAGAACGAATCATTGGGCATTACCAAATTTTTCTGCAGTAACAAATTGTACCCAAACATAAGCATATATATATATATATATATATATATATATATATATATATATATATATATATATATATATATATATATATATATATATATATATATATATATATATATAGAGAGAGAGAGAGAGAGAGAGAGAGAGAGAGAGAGAGGAGAATGACTCAACAATTATTACATTTGATATTATTTATCAAATAAGATTTTTTTTATATTTATAAACCTGATATAATATACAAAATATTGTCAATTACAAAATAAATAATTCAATAAGCATAAAAGTTAATATCCTTCTAAATCAAATATAACAACATCTTATGATTTCTTTTGAAGCAGAATACAATTAAAAGGGATAGCATTGGTATTATGAATTAACAAATGATGCAGTAGGAAAAATTGTAACCAAAAATCTCTATTAATATCCATATGCGAAGAACAATGGAACAAAATACCAACTAAAATGTCCAACTCATTGAGAACTACAAGAATAGGTCGGTTGCTGTATTAGTTAATGATGGCTATTCTATAAAGTATCAAATGAAGATTATATATTTTTTTTTGTTTTGTATGAATAGTTCTTCTCACATTAAAATGGACGAATGTATTTATTTCTATTAAATCATTTTTTTCTGTTTTCTATACATATTTAGTCATTGTACACTGTGTACTGTTAATTATATAAAAAAAGTATGTTTATCTATTAGTAAAGTAAAGTAAAGTCGAAAAGTCTCAATTAGTCTATCCCTTTTCAATAGCGCTAGACAAGGAGATTGTTTTTATGAGGTATCTAATAACCTTTACTTTACCACACAGATTGCATGCTAGTTTAATCGAACTAGGAACTTGTGGTTTCTATAACGCATATATAGTAGACATAAATCATCGGCGCTTGTTAACAGTTCATCAACTATGGTATTTGAGTTTAATAAAACAACCTTATATATATATATATATATATATATATATATATATATATATATATATAAAGTAAAGTAAAGTCGACGGGCGGCCTAAAGTCGGTATCAGCCAGTCAGCGAGGGAGTCTATCCCCTTTTCAATAGCGCTAGACCAAGGAGATTGTTTTTGGCGTCTGAGGTGGAGCGCCACATCTACCATCAGCTCCTTACTTTACCACACAGATCCCTGTGCTACTCATATGCTGAGTTGGCGAGGACCGGTATCGAACTAGGAACCTTTTGGTTTCTAGCCGAACGCTCTTAATATATATATATATATATATATATATATATATATATATATATATATATAGTTGACATGAAATCATCGGCGCTTGTTAACAGTTCATCAACTATGGTAATTTTCAAACCAAGTTGAGTTTAATTAAAAACAACTTAGATATACATGTTTTATAAATTATATTGAGCATTATATATATATATATATATATATATATATATATAATGTGTGTGTGATTAAAATTTACCACTAAAAATCACGAAGTATATAAAATAGTGTGCTCTGTAAACAGTATTACGATGTTTTCCTTAAAAGTAAATTAAGACCATTCATGACTATGAGTTTCACTCGCAAATCTCTATTGAATTCTCTACTGTATCTAAGACTCAGAGTAGTGAATAGGTCTTTACTTACCTACATAAGATTTCCAGGACTTTGCAGGGAGGGATAAATGTGTTTTGGCTGGTTGGTTGGATTTAAAGGCATATCAACTCTTGTTTGGTTATTTCATGTCGAAGTTGTTTTGTTTTTCATTCTTGTTAGGTATTCAATTTTTTTTTCAAACTCAATTTTTTAAACTCTTTTTAATACTCATTTTTCAAAAATGCATTTTACTCATAGATGGTACCCTAATAGGTACTACCACTCCGGGTCAGTGTAGAGCTAGGATAATGGCGATAAAAGGTCACTCCAGTGCGAAGAAAAAAAAAACGGACGCAGGCAATCTGAAAAGAAAAATATTAATTTCTCCTATTTAAAATATTAAATGCAAAAAAAATCCATTGAAATTTTATTTTTTATTCATCTCCACGAATATAAATCAAATCTTAATTATTTTTGCTCAGAAAGCAAGATCTGGTGATAGTGAATGGGGATATATATGTATTTTGTCGTTAATTGTTTTATTTTCATAGTTTCATCCGGATATACATACACACAACTGCCCTTTATATCTGTATAGATGAAAAAGTTAACATTTGCTTATGAAACAAGTATTATTTACTATCTACGAGAGTAAATAAAAATAGTAAACATAGAAAGGAGAGAAAAGATAAAATCAATGAGAAAAGAATAGTAGAAAAATATATTAAAAAAGTTAAAATCTGCTTATGAAACGAGTATTATTTATTATCTATTCTATGTTAGAGCAAATGAAAATACTAAACGTAGAAAGAAAAAGGATAAAAGGGTTACAATCAATGAGAGGGACATAAAAAGAATAGTAGAAAAATATTTGATAAAGGTATACAGAGTGGGAATGAATTAAGAAACATCAATTGACAACTTGTATCAAATGTGGAAGTGGAATAACATTTCATGGAAATAATAATAAAATATCGGAGAGAGAGAGAGAGAGAGAGAGAGAGAGAGAGAGAGAGAGAGGAGAGAGAGAGAGAGAGAGAAGGTTACATCTAATGGAAAATTTTCGGATTACAAAGAGAGTGAGAGAGAAAAGTGTGGTAAATGAGAGAGAGAGAGAGAGAGAGAGGGAGAGGGGGTTAAAGGAGGAGGGAAAAAGAGCGAAAAAAAAAAAGAAATGGAAACTTGGAGGATGTTAGAGATAATGAGAGACAGTTGGTTAAGGAGAGATAGAGAGAGAGTTGGTTAAGGAGAGAAGAGAGAGAGAGATAGAGAGATAGAGAGAGAGTTGGTTAAGGAGAGAGTGAGAGAGAGTTGGTTAAGGAGAGAGTGAGAGAGAGTTGGTTTGAGAGAGTGAGAGAGAGAGAGTTGGTTAAGGAGAGAGTGAGAGAGATGGTTAAGGAGAGAGAGAGGTTAGGAGAGAGTGGAGAAGAGAGAGTTGGTTAAGGAGAGAGAGAGATGGTTAAGAGAGTGAAGAGAGAGAGAGAGGTTAAGGATTGAGTGAGAGAGAGAGATGGTTAAGGAGAGAGTGAGAGAGAGAGAGAGTTGGTTAAAGAGAGAGTTAGTGAGAGAGTTGGTTAATGAGAGAGTGAATGAGAGAGAGAGTTTTTAAGGAGAGAGTGAGAGAGAGAGAGTTGGTTAAGGAGAGAGAGTTGGTTAAGGAGAGTGAGAGAGAGAGAGAGTTGGTTAAGGAGAGAGTGAGAGAGTTGGAGAGGAGAGAGAGAGAGAGAGAGAGAGAGAGGAAGTTGGTTAAAGAGATAGTGAGGTTTAAATGAGAAGGTGAAAAGGGGAGAACAAAGAAGCAATCTTATGGAAAACTGGAGTATTAGAAAGGGAGGTAAATATATATATATATATATATATATATAGATAAAAGAGAGAAAGGGAGAGTCGGTAAAGGGGAGAGTAAGGCTTAAATGAGAAAGTAAAAAAAAAGGAGAGCAAAAATGTAGTCAACCATTCACGGAACAGTTGCGATTGAACGGTCGACCGTTTAACCTCAACTTCATCCGTCATTTTCTTTTCTGTCAGTTCTGTGATTATTTTCCCTTTAACTTTTCACCTCCGCCCAGACGAACGACTACGACAACAATAATAAAAAAACAAAAACATTTGATTATTTTATCGATGGGAACATCGTTTGAATAAAAGGTTATATTTAAGGAGCCAGAAACAATCGATTAGTATCCCTTCATAGTAGGATAAATACAGGTGTTAATATATGTGTATAGCTATGGAGTTGATGGGATGTCAATTTGTGTAATCTTCGCTTGAAATATACGTATGCTTTCGTGTGGATTCTTGCGTCGTATGAGACCTATTCAAGGTTGAACAAGGGTGTAACAGCTTTGTGTTGCTAATGTCAAACAAAGTAGATACACCCTAAATTAATTGAAACCACGACTGTAGTTTCCTTTCTTTCACCATTCTGTCGGTTTTAGACCCACTGGAATGACAGGGTGCAAACGATTTCTATAGTTTCCTCGGTGGTGTGGAGTAATTTGGATATTTTTCAGTGTCTATGGTGGAATTTGTTTGGCCTTGAAAATATGGCATCAGATTTTTATTACGCCCATACACTATCGTCTCGACTGTCGATTAGTTGTCCTACGGCCATTATTTGCGATGTATATTATTTCAAGGAAGCACACAAAAATTAAAACGCTGCTCAAACACAGCAGCAAGTCTTGAAAGGTCGTGGATATTATAATAATAACGAAGTTATTCGTTTTCTTTCAATTAATTTACACAAGGGTCTACGTGTATTAATTAGGTTTAACCCCCTCTCTCTTGCTATATATATATATATATATATATATATATATATATATATATATATATATATATATATATATAATCATCCTCATGTAGTGTAATGGTTAGTAAGCGAGATTAGCAGACCATTGTTAATGGATCCGTTTCTCACTGGGTGCCCGTACTTCTGTCTGTCGGCTAGAAACCTCAATGTTCCTAGTTCGATACCGGACCTCGCCAACTCAGTGTATGAGTAGCACAAATATATGTGCGGTAAAGTAAGGAGCTGATGGTAGGTGTGGCGCTCCACCTCTGACGCAAAAAATAATCTCCTTGGTCTAGCGCTAGTGAAAAGGGGATAGACCCCCTCGCTGATTGGCTGGTACCAACTTTAGGCCAGGCCCCGAAACGGTGCACATTCTCTCCTGATGATCCCATACTTTTGTAAACATCATTTGTTTTTTCAATATATCAAATTCACACTGTCGGATTAATTTCCTTTTATTTCACATACTTGTCTACGAAAAAACAATACATATGGATGTTTACTCCTTTGAAGATAATTATCCATAAACACCACGGATTTACCAACACTTATTGGTTACTTATTTAATAGTTGGAGTGTATTATGAACATTTTTGATATTTTATATACACTTTTTATACATTTATACACTTTTTTAAACAAATTTACATCAGGCTCTTTTGAGTCTTATTATAAACTGTAATGCTTCTGATTTTTAAAAATTAAAAATAAGATTCATTTTATTTTTAAATAAATTTCATTTTATTTTTAATACAGATAACGCATTTTTTGAAAAATCCCAACTTTGACTAACAGCGTTCTGTTTGCGCATTCTTCTTCTAACGGTCATTTCATCCCGTTTTTACTTTTGTTGAAGACCGATCTATTACATACGGTCGATACAGATATTCCGAGGGACCTCACATCAGTGAGGGGGGGGGGCGATGTGTAATTAAAACCGTTGAGAGGAAGGCCCCGAAAGTGCTCTCCTGATGATCCCATGCTTTTGTAAACATCATTTGTTTTTTCAATATATCAAATTCACATTGTCGGATTATATTTATACATATATATATATATATATATATATATATATATATATATATATATATATATATATATATATATCATAAAGAGATGTTTAACATCTATTCCATACAAACATATCCACAACGATCCATTTAGTTATCAGCTAATTTTAGAAGACGCATACTGACATCTTCCTAAAAAATATAAAAAAAACAACAAAACTACAGATGCTGACTTGCATCATTAAACATTCAATTATGTTATCTAAAATACTGGGTCATGACTTGTTGAAGGTTGATTCCGTAACAAACTATTTATGGCTTTTTTTTCAAACACGTAGCATTTGCTTCAAGCCATTGTCTCTGATTTTACACATTATAAAAAAAATATTCCAGTTATTCATGGCAAAAGGTTTCAGTTTTATCTGTGTTCACCAAAGTAAGACGTTAACAGGCAAGTATTGTCTGTCAGGCGTCACATGATATATTGAATCTGACATATGACGTACATTAATGTATACATAGAAGGCTAAGTGTGTGAGTAATGCATTTGCGCCAGAAACGTTGGCAGGAGTGACGAATGCGAATCAAAGAAGCAGACGAATTTCGATCTGAGTAAAAATAACTCATGGAGAAGCAGTTTAGCTTTATCATACTATAAACACAATAAAAAACAAAAGAAAAAAAACTAAAAAAGAATGAGGAATTTATTATAAAACTTATTTTTACAAATGTTAACTTCCAGCAATATTTTCGTCTACTCAGGTCTGATTCATCTCTCTCTCTCTCTCTCTCTCTCTTCTCTCTCTCTCTCTCTCTATCTATCTATCTATCTCTTCTCTCTCTCTCTCTCTCTCTCTCTATATAATATATATATATATATATATATATATATATATAATCATTCTATTCATATCTGTCTAACAATCTATTTAACCCAGTAGGTTCGTATCGATATATCCATGTCCCAGTCAATCTCTCTCTCTCTCTCTCTCTCTCTCTCTCTCTCTCTCTCTCTCTCTCTATCTATCTATATATATATCTATTATATATATATATATATATATATATATGTG
>CM042141.1:135368595-135403595 GCA_023376005.1 Doryteuthis pealeii
AAACATTTTAACATAGATTGTATTATACTATTCCTATACATTTTTGAAATGAGGCTAGATAGTGTGTATTATTCGGACTATTGTCCTCGTCTTTATTGTTATCTACACAACGTCTCGTTGATGTGCCCTCCGACCTTCTTCAGATGTTTCTTGTAGTAATCGGGAATCTTCACGAAACTTCGAATGGAGCTCTTTATTCCATCCACGAGGGTAGAGTGTTTTTACTCCGGTAACGATAACCGTGTACAACTGTTAGGCTGTTTTAAATATTCTATGTTATTATCGCCCTGGCCCTGGATTGAACCTGAAACCTATGTTACATAATTATTGGATCCCTAAGACTTTTATAAGGTAGTGTAGAAATCATAATGGCGATTAGTGCAGCTGACGGCATTGAGAATGAGTGACGGCGCTTGACCTCCTCTCACCTTGCCTTGCGGGGATGGATCGTGAGAACCGGAAGGCATGGAAGACCCTGTCTTCCGGTTTAAGGATATAGTAAGTTTAAGTCAGTTAGAAGTTAGAAGCCGAGCTAGCAAGATGTAAGGATCTGCGCAGACGTCTGGTTTGGGGATATATAAATAAAGTAACATCAACGTAAAATCGAAGTCTTGTGTTTATTACCTAAAAACTAACAATGACACAGGGCTTCTGATAAGGAGTGATCCCTAACAGAAACCTACCCGAATCCCCATAGAAGACCAGACCAAACCTTAGAAGATATACCAAGTCAACACCAGACGCTAGACCAGACCAAGATGATAGACGATCAGAATAGCAAAGCCGACCAGAAGAATAGATGACCAAGATATAGAAGAAGTAAAGAAGTAAAGAAAGGTATATAACAGTACTGTGAAAACCATCAGTACGTAACACCTAGAGAGGATTGTCACTCAGAATTGTATTAACACAACCAATATATCCGTTGCGCCATGCGTTCAACTGGACGGATATATACACAAATACAACAACGACAAGAAGAGTACCGAGTTCGAAGAGAATGTCACCACGTTCGATAAGAAACACTGGAAGAAGACCTGAGGGCACATCAGCCGAGTCGTTGTGTAGATAACAATGAAGATGAGGATAATAGTCTGAAAAATCCAAATAACACATATGTTCTTACTGACATATTTATGTTAGAAGTAGGAATAATGTTTTTTTTTATTCAACTTCCGGTAAACAACTGGGACAATAAGCCCAATATCACGCCATATTTGTTTCTGTGTTTACTGTCAAAGACAATGGGAACTCAAGCAAAATCTGCATTTCTATAAATATTCTTGGTATATTTTATTTGCTGATCTTAGAAATTATTTGGTATTTTCTCTTTATTTGCCTCAGGGCGTATAAAGAAGGCATAATATTGTCTTAAAGTTTTTCATAAACATGGGTACACATAACATCTATGTATCTCTCTCTCTCTCTCTCTCTCTCTCTCTCTCTCTCTCTCTCTCTCTCTCTCTATTATATATATATATATATATGTGTGTGTGTGTGTGTGTGTGTGTGTGTATACATGTGTGTATTATAGATAAAATGAATATATCTATATATAAATATAAATAAATCCATCTCTCTCTATCCCCCTCCCTCCCTCTCTCCTCTCTCTCTCTCTCTCCATATATATATATATATATATATATATATATATTATATATATATAAAACAAATAAAATGAATATATCTATATATACAAATAAAATAAATCCATTTCTCTCCCTCTCTCTCTCTCTCTCTCTCTCTATATATATATATATATATATATATATATATATATATATATATATAATGAATATATCTATATGTACAAATAAAATAAATCCATCTCTCTCTCTCTTCCTCTTCTCTCTCTATATATATATATATAAATAAAATGAATATATCTATATATACAAATAAAATAAATCTCTCTTCTCTCTCTCTCTCTATCTCTCTCTCTCTTCTCTATATATATATATATATATATATATATATATATATATATATATATATGCATTTTATCATTTTATTCTATTTCTTTATCTATTTTCTCATTTTTAATTTTTTTTTCGATCAATTCTTTTCTTCTATCACCTGAAGGCTAGGCGCATTTATTCTGCGTCGATCTGAACGCGTTACCGCACATCACGGCATATAAAAATGCTTGAGCATTTGCTATTCTCACTTCTAAGGTTTGTGTTATACACATGAAACTTGAATAACATTAAATTGAGTATAAAAAAATGAGTTTAAAAATCATATCGAATACTCAACAAGAATGAATAAATACAAAACGTATTCTGTATGACATAAACAAACAAGGGTTGACATGTCGAAAGATCCAAGCCCTGTCGACTGGGGCTTTAGGAAACACCGACAACGACTAGGCAGAGGAGTACGACCCCCGAATTGGGCCACCTGTTGGCTGAGCGTGGCGACCCGTCATGTTTAAGGAGGGAATCCCGATGGTTTGGAGTCCATGACATGAAACACTCCACTTTGCCCCATAGTTAGATTAGATGGGCTGTTGTAGAGGCCCACCCGATCAATCGCCTGGTCACGTAGCCCTAGCAACTATATGATAGTCCCAAACCTATTGCCTTTATGGAAAGCCTAAACCCTTTACATAATATATGTGCTAGAAGCGGTGCTGAGAGTCTTCATGTCCTGGGTATGATATTAATCTCTATCTGATGGTAAGGTTCCAGTTCCGGAAGTCTGGGGAATCTGGAGCACCCCTTTATCACCGTTGCTTCCAGGTACATTCTGACCAAGAGTGGTAGTACCTGTTAGGGTCCCATCTATGGGCTAAATAGAAAAATATGTTTAAAAGAAATTAAGTACCCATATCGAAGGATTAAAGCACGAATGTTTCGGCATAAAATGACACAATGGGTTGACATGCCGTAAAACCCAGCCAACCAACCATCTGTAAAATCCAACCATACAGTGTGTCACAAACAATTATCCCATCTGAATCTCCTACAGATATCAATCTGTCTTTAGTGTTATTTGCTGCCAAAGGTCTGTGTTATGGCAGATGTGTTGATTTTCTAGATAGGAAGAGACCACTCAATTAGCATCCCCCCTTTCTCTCTCTTTCTTCTCTTTTCAACATCTTCATCCGGCACTGTGTTAAGTTGATCTTAGTAAATGTAAAGAAAAAAAAAAGAAAAAACAAACAAGCAAAACAAAAACAAACAAAAGAGCTGAAAGAGAAAACGTAAAACTAGAGCGAAGAAAGACAGAGTATAATTCAACCGGACAGAAGATGAAAGCCTTCTTTGTTTTTCACTTTAGAAAGAGCTCCCCCTCCCCCTTCGAAAAAAATAAATAAAAGAAACCAGCTGTCATTTAGGACTCGTGCTTCTGGTTTGAAACAAGCCTCGTCGCTACAGATTTCCAGGAGCGGCGTCTGGTTTACTGGACGCCGAACTAATGAAGAGTTCTGAGATGAGGAATTTCTTGGAGCCCTGGTATAAACATGGCGTGGGAACGCGAAAACATTCCTGCACCCACACGCTCCTTTCAGCACTTCTGAAAAATCTTGCCCCCTTCTAACCCACTCCCTTCTCTCACGCAATGTCTTGTTACGTCTCAACTCTTTTTTTTTTACTCAATCGCTTTCTAACGATAATGTCTCACGCTGCAACTCAACATAACATGGTGATAGCAAGCTGATAAGAAATCTGTATATATTATACAAAACTAGCAAAAAACACCCTCAGTTCGGTGTAAGAATACATTTTGAAAGATATTGCCTCAGGGGGATGGGAAAATTAAATAAATAAAATGTTTAATCTTATTATAATGGAGATTGTGTGTTTTTCTGTCTGTAACCGAAACTATATTACTACTCAAGTCACAATTCCCTTAATTATTTACGTCAAATTCTACATGATTTCATTCTTTTAAACCTTCAATTATTAATAAAACATTTTTACATTATTAATACTGTTGACCATATCTACGTACAAATAACATGCAATTGTATTTATATATACAACAAAATAGCGGTTTACAGTGTGAACAAGAAGGCTAATTTGCATATTGATATTTAAAATTTTATTTTAATAAATATGTGCTTGGTATTATTGATTTCTAATTGTTTGGTTTATCTTAAGAAATATAAACAAAAATCTCGTGGATAAATCTTAAAAGAAATTTATTTACAAGAAGAAATAACTGTAATATTATCCTTTACTTCCTATTTTAACTAAATAGTTAAATTAGGAAAATTTACCAATGAAAGAGGGGAGTAATGGAAAATGATGGAATAGTTAGTTTCAAAGTTGTTCTATTTTTCGATTATACCCCCTCTGTTGCAGATCTTTTTATCTGCATTCTTAGTCAGTTTCATTAGCCTTTTTAATTTAATATGATATTTTATTATATCAAAACTTAAATACTTGCACCCGGAGGGTGCATATATTTGCTAGTTAAAATAAAAAATAATTTCTTACTTAAAAGGCAGCATATTCACTCAACTCTACTGAGATATTAGTTTTGATTTAAGATATTAGTGACCTCTAACACATTTCTAAAAAAACATGGGTTAATTTATGAGGAATTGCGTCCCGGTCTCCCGCCTCAAAGACCGCTACCCGGTGACTATCAAAATAACAACCCCAGCTCGTCGTAATTCTTGTTTAGATATGAAAATGGATATATAGTTTTTAATATACTGAGATAGATAGATAAATAAACAAACAAAATAGTATAGATAGATACGAACAAATAGTGATAGATATTTTCGACAAGTAAATGTATTGGGGGGTCGCTTCTTTTTTTGTCGTAATTCTTGTTTATTTAAACTAAAAACAAGACATTAAACAAACATGAATAAAAAAAATCTTAGTATTTAAAGTAATATAGATAAATATGAACAAATTGAGATAGATAGATAGATAGATGGATAGTTTTGAATAGACTGAGCTGGGTTGTTATTTTAATAGTCACCGGGCAGCAACTATTGAGGCAGGAGACCGGGACGCACTTCCTCATTAATTACCAAAAATTGATTTAATTATTCAGACTCTTGTCGTTAGAGAAAAAATTAAAAATCGTACGAATAAACATATTTTGCTTGGATTTCATAAAATTGACCTTGGAAAAATATATATTTTTACTAATATATTTTAGGATAAAAACTATATTAAACATGACTTAATCTAAAGGTGAATAAGTGTCAAAATCTTCATGAAAATTTGACGATTAATTGATTTCTTATAGAATTTTAATATCTTTTTGTAGTAATTATACTGAATATAGATTAAATACTGATTGATAAACTTCAATAAACTGATTGATAGTGATTATGTCTCTATTTTGTCTGATGAAAAGACGTCACAGCTTGTCACAGTCATTTCAGGAATAAAGTAATTCCTTAAATGTCTGTGACGTAAACAGTAACGTAGTTTCGGTTACAGACAAATAGACATAATCTCAATTATTAATAGATAGAATTATCGTGGTGTGTTGTCAAAGATGTTTTTTTTACGTCTGTACTGCCCAGGTAGGCCTGATTTATGGAAGACCACGCACTCCTCGGGATATCCATCGGCAAAACTATTTGCGATTAATTGATAGGGTGATTGAAACTTCTTGGGCAATTTTATCCCCAGAAGCGAGGTAATCACGTTCGTTTACATTACTAAGTAATTTTCTGTGTTGTTTGGTTAGTTATTGGATTTTAACGGCATATCAACTCGTCAGGAGTCATGTCAGGAGGATATGGAATAATGTGTATATCTCTATTTACACTGTTGTTGTTAGGTTTTACCGATATCATATCATCGTTGGGAATCATTGAGGGAGAAGTTTTGTATAGTATTGCTTAGATTGATGTTTATATTTTTAGTATAATTTTATTTCTCTCAAAAAGGTGTTAAGTATCTTGCTGCCATACTTGACCAGTTGAGAAGGACTTAAAGTAAGTAAGTCCTGAGTTATAGAATCCTTTGGTAAGTGAATAAGTCCTGAGTTATAGAATCCTTTGGTAAGTGAATAAGTCCTGGGTTATAGAATCCTAAGTCCTGAATAAGTCCTGGGTTATAGAATCCTTTGGTAAGTGAATAAGTCCTGGGTTATAGAATCCTTTTAAGTGTAAGTTAAAATAAGTGTAATTAAGAATCCTTTGGTAAGTGAATAAGTCCTGAATTATAGAATCCTTTGGTAAGTCAATAAGTCCTGAATTATAGAATCCTTTGGTGTGAATAAGTCCTAAGTTTTGGAATCCTACGTAATGTCAAAAGGTCCAGTGATATGATCCGTCGTCCACGAAGATCCAAGTAGTAATGATTAGGTATGACCTGAACAGCCAGTATAAATAATAATATCAGTAGCAGAGCACTGCCAGTGATTGGATAAGAAGCTGGTCACATGGTTTTCGGCAAGTCTATAAGTAGAAGCGGACATCTGACACACACCTTATATCAGAAAAATTTCAACAGAAAGTCATCTATGTTGACCTTTTCTAATAGATCTTTCATATTATTTGGATTAAAAAGTGGTTTCTGGTGTGAGCAAAAATTCCTCATTCTATGAGTAAGTGTTGAACAGTGTAAGGTGTTTGACATGTTTTACACGGGTTGTTGTTTCTGTTTGAGGATAAACGAGTACATAAGTTTGTGTGACCAAGGCGCAATCCTGACACAATGATTGTACATGATACACAGAAAGATATAAGAAAGAAAGAAAGAGTGGGGGAACGATATAGGGAGTGGGTTAGCGTGCGGGAGAGATAACGCTAATCTCTTTCAATCGAACATAATGAAAAAAGAAAAGGAAAGAAAGAAAAAAGAGTGAGAGAATGTTAAATCAAGATTATCATACTTTGCCATATTGAAATATTTTGCTATAGCTTTTAAGTAAGACATATCAAATGTAATAATTGAATTATCATACTCTGGTATATCTACAGGTCCAGCTAGTTAGTTATAATAATGGCTACCTATCATGATTATTATAAAAACCAGAAACCTATGAACGATGATAAGAATCAAGATCACGAATAAATGATGACGGTCTAGTGGGTTTTATTGTGTTTATATCCATAGTGTTGATATAAGAATATCATCAATCCTGGAAATGTTTTGGAATCCAAGATGGCATAAAATATCTCATTTTCTTTCCTTTACTCCTATCTTGTTTTCCCGTTCTGTTTTCCTAAGTTCCATTGCTTGAATTCTCTTCTCTTTGCATCGTATTACAAATAGCCCCAATCTCTGTTTACACGTGTTATGCTCTCTTAACCGATTCTCTTGTTCTTACACCCCTACCCAGGGTTTATGTCGTCACAGAAGAGAATACGCCTACTCAACAGAAATTTGTTGTTTTTTGTTGTTTTTGTTTTGTCTTTATTTATTTATTTCTGACCTCTGCTGCTTGAGGCTTCGAAGAACGGCACAGTAGAATCAGTCTGTCATTCAAAGAACGGAATGGTAAATCCGGTGCCTTGTTTTGACATGCCGTCTCCCAATTCTGTTATTCTTTGGTAAATAAACTCATTTGGGACAACCGGTTGACTCTCTCACCTCGAAGAGATTCTTCTTTCGCAATACCCTTTCTTTCATGTTTTCATTATTCCTTCTATTTTACTTATATTTCCTTTTCTCTTTTCCCATAGGGGCGGTTTAGCGTTCTTTAGCGTTCGACTAGGAATCAGCAAGGTCCTGGTTCGATACTGGCCCTCGCCAACACTGCGTATGAGAGCAGATGGATATGTGCGGTAAATTGAGGAGCTAATTGTAGGTGTGGCTAAAATAATCTCCTTGTTCTAGTGCTAGGGAAAAGGGGATAGACTCCCTCGCGGTCTGGCTGATACCGACATTAGGCCGCCCCGAAGACTTTACTTACTTTACTTATTCTTATTTATCTATTGTATTAGGAATCTCTTTCAATCTTCTTTTTTCTTTCATTCTTTTTTTTTTGTTTTTTCATTGTTTCTTCCTTCTCTTTCTTTTTATTTATTTCTTTTTTATTTTCTCTTTTTTATTTATATCATCTATTCTTATCTATTTTATTGGGATGCTTTAATTCTATTTTTCATTCCTTCTTTCTTTGTCTTCTTTTCTTCCATTTCGAAACTTTAAATAAAATTTAGTTTTTCAAGTTTCTTCAGATTTTATTGACGTTGTTTTCCTTTCTCATATTCGTATATATATATATATATATATATATATATATATATATATATATATATATATATATATATTAAAACACAAATATACTACCAAACATCAACCGGGAAGAAAATAAAATTATAATATCTATTAGTACAATATTTTGACCACAATTTATATATATATATATATATATATATATATATATAGATATATATATATATATATATATATATATATATATATATATGAGATATATATATTCATACAAACCCGCCATGAGACAAAAGCTAATAAGTAAAAAGTGCTCAATACCTAAGTAGAGTCAGATCGTAGCCCCATTAAGCGAAACTTTTAGTACGTCTGACTCATTAGATTTATCTTTATTAATATATATATATATATATATATATATATACACGCATATATATTCTTTAAATTTTATGTTTGAACTAATATATATTCTTTAAATTATATATGATTTAACTTACAATTATATAAATGCTTAAAAATGTCACATTCACATAAACACACACAGACACACACACACACACACACATATATATATATATATATATATACTTTAAATTATATACGATTTAACTTACAAATATATATATATGCTGTAATGGCTCATTCACATACACACATACCCCACCCCTATATATATATATATATATATATATATATATATATATATATATATATATATATATATATATATTAGTTTTTTAAATACGAAACGTTCATAAAACAACAGTGTCAGTGTACAAACTAAAATGACACTACCAACAGCTGCGAAAAAAATATTGGCCATTGAAAAATATGCATCTTACCTTACAATCAAGAAATTGTGAAACTTAAATTTTGAGTTGGTTGATTCTTTTTCCTTTTTCCGATATATATATATATATATATATATATATATATATATATATATATATAATTTACCCACCCCTTCACGCAAGTAGGTGACAGAAGCTAAATTTCTTGTCGGCAACCAAGCACCGTTGACGTCATTTCTACGCTACCCTAGCTTAGATATACATGGTATATCCATGATATTGAGCACTGCCTAAATTTCAATGTTCGTGTTCCTTAATCTTACGACCGTTATCATGCAACGCATTCTGGTTTAAATGACAAAGTTTTAACCCCCTCTCTTTCCCTCTCTTCATTTTGTTTTGTCTCCTATATTGTGTCAGACTTTCGTCAGTTTTCCTCTTGGTTCATCCTATTATTTTTTTCCGAAGAGTTGTAAGCGAAAAAATTTTTTTAGAATATTAATCAATTGTAGATGCAATATTTGAATTTTGTACACAAAGTGAATTATATATACTAGCAAATATATGCACCCTTCGGGTGCTAGTATTTAGGTTTTGATGTAATAAAATATTGTATCAAATTAAAACTATTTAGATGATAGTAAACTGAGGGGGTATAATCGAAAAATAGAACAGCTTTAAATCTAACTCTTCCATCATTTTCCATCACTCCCGTCTTTCATTTTTCCTAATTTATCTATTTAGTCAGATTATGAAGTATTTAATAAAATTACAGTTCTTTCGTCTTGTTTATGGATTTCTTTTAAGATTTAACCCCGAGATTTTTGCTTATATTCATTAAGATAAAACCAAACAATTATAAATCAATAATACTAAGCACATATTTATTAAAATCAAATTCTTAATATCAATATGCAAATTAGCCTTCCCGTTCACACTGTAAACGGCTATTTTGTTGAATATATAAATATATGTGATGTTATTAGTATGTAGATTAATCCAACAGTATGAATAAGGTATAGCAATTTTATCAATAATTGAGGTTTAAATAATATAAATTCATGGTGAATGTGACGTCAATAACTAAGGGAATTGTGACTGGAGTAGTGATTTAGTTTCGGTTACAGACAGACAAATACACAATCTCCATATATATAATATATATATATATATATATATATATATATGTGTGTGTGTGTGTGTGTTAATAGGTTGAAAGTCAGTTTTCCTTCACATAGATTGGTGACTTAACAGAGGTTAAAGAGTACAGGTCGGCCTACTATTTATCTATAACTAGAGAGAGAACAGATTCATACCTATCCCAAGGATATTAGTGTTATTTAAATTGCAATCAGCGTCGTCCAGGATTTGAACTCGTCTTGTCGTCTCCATTTTCTATGCCGGTAACCATTACATTACGCGCCTCTATATACGTTAAAAAATATAGCTTCTATTAACGCGTTAATCATCATGACAAAACCTGATCTCACTGATTAAATCAAACAAGAACTCTTCCAATCTATAGCCGTGTTAGTACTAGTGTATGATTGCACCACTTGGACTCTATCAAAAAAATCTAAAAGAGAAGTATACAAGGTGCTCGTGGTGTAATGATTATCGTCATAGGAAATGTAAACAACAAGACGAGTTCAAATCAAGGACAAGGTTGATTACATTTTACTTGGCGCTGATAATTTTGGGAAAGGTACGGATCCAGCTATTATTATGTGATCTATGAGTAAATAGTAGGGCAGTCTGGACATTTTAACGTTGGTACAGAAACTATTCGAAGTAAAACTCTGTTAAATTCCGCTCAAAAATTGACCTTCTGACATTCGTGAGTAGGGGTTGGTAACGACATATACAAGGATGTTGTGTACCATTTGGAATAAAATGTAGAAGTTATTTATCTCAATGTATAACTATACTTTATACTCTTGTAAGGGAAACATATAGATTCATACAATGATTTTTATAAATACCTATGAGAGCTCAATGTATAATAACTAATATATTATATACAGAGCAATATTTAAGGAAAACTTAACAAACCGTCATTTGTCTTTTATAATTTATTTTGACCAGAAACTGAAAATGAGTCTAGCCTCTTCACGCAGATTTTACAAATATAGTGAAATTCTAATGAAAAAAAAATCACCAGAATAAGGTCTTCTCACCCACTCGCATAAGAAAACAATTTATATGGTAATAACAACAAACTTGAATTCCGGGGCAAGTCATGCCAAAAGGATACAATGTAAACCTTCCTTCCTGCTTGTCAGACTTTGTCTCAATCGAAAAAATAATAATAGAAAAATAAAGGGAAAAAATAAAAATAAGATAAATGTATATATATATATATATATATATATATATATATATATATATATATTGTATAAAAATAGCTGTTTTATTGGGTGTACAGCTTTACACCCTATAAAATAGCTATTATCTGGCCACTTACTCATTTGTTTCGGAATCCATCAAAGTAAGACAAGCAAGATATGTTGACATTGTTTTAAAAGTAAAGGTTGAGTTTATAAGCATTTTTCCTGTAGACTCCTACACTATGACACACCAGTGTCGTTTGAACAACAAAATCTCATATTCATCAGCTTTGTGCGGGCACTGGATGTCATCTAGTGGACTTTCCTAGTGCGATGGCTGAGAGAATAAAAAAATCCGTGCTATAAGCAGGTAATGATGATGATGAAAATGTCCTGGAAACACATAGTAGATATTCTGACGCGTTTATATAAACTGTTATTGAATATCAAAAGATAATATTCTTGTCATAGATTAATATAATAACCTAATTATTGAAATGTACTGAGTGCATTAAGTTAGAAATCCGCCATGAATCTGATATATTTGACATTTCATAATTAATAATAAAGCTTTATAATTTTAGTCAGACATTTAGAGAGGGAGGAGAGAGAGGGGGTACAAAGATATCAAGAACGTGAAAGTTTGAGGGGGAAACATATCGAGAGAGAGAAAACGAGAGAGAAACAAACAAATATAGTAAGAACGAATAAGATATTATTCTATAATAATTCTATATAATTTGACATTTCATATTTAATAATAAAGCTGTATAATTTCAGTCAGGCATTGAGAGAGGGAGAGAATGTGACTCTATTTTGATCGTAAACGTTCGAATAGGATGTGGCATTTTCTGAGCTTAATGAACCTTTTATATTTTCAAATTTATCTTATTTGAAATGTTTGTAGTAAACATTGTGAATTTTAACATTTCATCGTTTTTTTTCTTTACTTTCGTTTTATAAACAGAACACAACACCCAAGTTTATTAGCAACAACATAGCAAAAATAATAGATAAAAATGAATGGATAACTTTCGAAAACATTGCAAGAGAGAAACTGTGCGGCTTTGGTTTTTTAGAACTCTTCCCGTTCTTACATTTATACATAATTAATTTTTATTTATATTTTGGTTGTTGGCTTTAAACTATTTGATTTCCGTGAAGTTTAATGTTGATTTCCGTGAAGTTTAATGGAAGTTGGGAGTTTCATAATGAAATGTTTCTATTTCTATTTTGGATAATATTGTCCAAAAATGTTTGTTCCATTTAGTTTTTATTCTTTCGAAAAAAATTTCTTCAGTCATATACTCCCCCTCTCTCTTCTCTTTACTCACCCACTCTCTCACTCTCACTCTCTCTCACCGAGTAAACACACACACACACACATAGTGTCTTTCTCTTTCATATATATATATATACATATACATGTTGAATGGATAAAATTAATTTAATAAATCACCAACACGTGTTTCGTTCAGGAGTTTGTTGATGTAAACATCGTATTCTATTTATCATTATTTCAAATATGAAATATAGTAATAATAGAAAATTATAAAATATTTAAGTATACAAGAAAAACGGCCTTCTTCAGGGTAAAATGTTAGATATTTGAAGTTATAACGGTCAAAATACAGAGATTTTTGAAATGTTCGAAAAAAAAAATTGGGGGGGGGGTATTTTTTGAGATGCTTACGGTTGGAGAAATAGAGTGATGTTTGTGATGGTTACGGTAGGAGAATACAAAATATTCGTTGAAGAGTGACATTTGAAAAAAGGGGGAATTTTTAATTTTATAAGTAATATATTGACTTGTGTAAAGAAAAGTTAAGATTCTGTTATTATTATATGATTAAAATTTGTTGTTTTTTTAATTAGTGAATGCGTATATTTATATTGGTAATTTATGTATTGTTTGTTTTTAATATGATCTTAGGGATCATTGTTAAAAAATCGCATGTGTGTGTTTGCATGTCTTTAAATGTAACTATATAACCGTAAAGTGATATGTCCAAACATTTTCTTGCAACTGATCTTATACAAATATAACATATATGCTTACAAAAATAAGTAAAAAGAACTTCAGCAAAGAAGCTGTCTACTGTATCTTCAATGAAACAAATATTATAGGATGTCCAAAAGAATTTAACATCATTTCACACGCCAATAATTTTAGCAATTATGTTTCTTAAATATTATTACACTTTTTGATTAACATACTTTAGAAAAAAAAGTTCGGTGATATTGCGTGTTGTAAACATTTATCGAGACAAAAACGACTTCAACATCGTTCATATTACAGTTCTGAATATTAAAAATCCGAGATCTATTCTATTTATAAAAAAAATGAAAAAAAAAAGCCTTTGTTTTTCCCTTTTGTTCTTTACGTTGCCAGAAATGTTTACTATTTACTGATTGATAAAATAAATGGCGGGCGCATCGCAAATTTTCTTCTATATGTTTTATACAATAGATCTCGGATTTCTAATATTCAGAACCGTAATATGAGCGATGTTAAAGTCGTTTTTGTCTCGATAAATGTTTACAACACGCAATATCACCCAACTTTTCCTAAGTATGTTAATCAAAAGCGTAATAATATTTAATAAACATAATTGCTAAAATTATTGGCCTGTGAAATGTTAAATTATTTTGACAAATTTTATTCAGTCATATACTCCCCCTCTCTCTTCTCTCTCTCACTCCTACTCTCTGTCTGTCTGTCTGTCTGTCTGTCTCTCACTCTCTCTCTCTCTCACACAGTCAAACCACCGACTACAGTGAATATTCTATATATTAATACTTTTGTTCTTTAATCCTCCAACTCTTATTATCTTGCAACACCCTCTGGTTAAAAATGAGACCGTCCAAATCACCCAAGATGAAATACAAAAATGTAAATCCTGATAATAAATGGCTTGCGCATCGCAATTTTCCAAACAACCAACAAGTGAATAAACTTTTCCAAAGTTTGTATTTTTTTCATTTATTTATTTGTAATGACAATCAAAGACTGTCTGATTTAAAAACCGATTTTAATCAATGCTAAGAAAATCAAGCAGTCAGAATTTTTTTTTAATTTATAAAATTTATCAGTGCTTGCTAATTAAATAGAAATAACGATCAATTCATTTTCGGAATTTTCAATTAATTTACGTTCTATTTTTTTTCTTTTTTCTTTTCCAGGTAAGTATATTTCCATTTGATGAAGGCTGTCTGGGTCACGGTAAGATTAATTCGTCTCATTTTATTAACGTTCTTTCTAATTTGTTTTTGTTTGCTAGAAATAAATCTATTTGCTGAACGGGGATGGAGAATATATATTTGGGTGTAAGACTTGCCAAATACTTTTCAATTTAGAAGACGTAGTTTCTCTACGTCGTTGTGGATAATTAATTGCTGAACACAGAAGGTTAGCAGTTTAACATCGCTGATTATTACACGTGGACGTGATTTTCGTCTCAATTGATACATCACTAATATATATATATATATATATATATATATATATATATATATATATAATCCAAAGTCCAGAGAAGAAATCTTCCTTAGGACACAAGAGTTTTATTTAAAAAAAAAAAAAAAAACTATCGCAGATTGAGAGCTCAATGTGTGCTCTTAATGTTAGAGTCACAGAGCAAATATATAAGTAAAGAAATAACAAAAGAAATAACTAAGCTCCCTGAAATAGACTATATGCTAAATCTCTAAGTCTTTTGTTATTTCTTTACTTAGATATATATATATATATATATATATATATAATTTCTAGACTCCGAGATTATAAAAAGAAACAACTCCCGGTTTTATAGTTCGTAATTACACAATACAAACTTTTGCCTGGAGAAAAAATATATATAAAAAAAGAAAAGACCAAATCATTTGCACCTCTTGAAAATAATAAAATTCAAGAAGTAGAGCTAATAAATAATAATAAAGTAAGCCTAATGAGTCGCAGAATATCTACCTAGCTGTCTCCTAAAGGATCATCTGGAAAATACTGAGATAATTATCCTGATGATCCGTTAGGAGAAACCTAGGTACATATTCTCTGACTCATTATGCTTACTTATATATATATATATATATATATATATATATATATAACTGTTGTTCTGGTTCCAATGGGAGAAAATTCAATATTTTATAAAAAAAAGAAGGTCCGCAAAATGTATTATGTTTTCAGAAAATTTTTTTATTCTTTTTATATTACATATGCAACACGTGTTTCAGATCTTCTGGTATCTTCTTCAGGCTTTGATCAATATATATATACAAACCGTCATTTGGCTATCATAAATTTATTTCGCCCAAAACTCAATAAATGAGCCCAGCCTACTTCATAATGATTAAAAACACAAATTTTCTCTATTGTAGTTTGTGTTCTTAGGCATTTATTGAGTGCTGGCCAAAATCAATTTTAATAGACAAATAACGGTTTGTCATATTTTTCATTCTTATTAAAATTATAGATCTTTCTGTTTGTGATTAATGTACTAATTATCTTACATTGATATCTCTTTGTGATTTGAAAAAAAAAAAATGATTGTATAAAATATAGGTGTGAATCAGCATGGGTATGAATTGTTGATATATGTAGGAGACAACTGACCATAAGTATTATCATCCCTAATTTGCCAGTCGATTGGATACTGTTACCTTTATATATATAATATATATATATATATATATATATATATATATGAAGTAAATACACAAGCGATGTGTATATGATATGGGCTTTTTTTTTAGCCGACATTTTTTGGGAGAATATGTGCTTAATTGAAGTCGTACCTAATTTTGAAAGTTAGTTAAGTAATAATTAATTAATTAGGCGGGCATACCTATTTAAATGTAAGGCTAAACAAATCGAGAAAAATCAATCTCTGTATGTACATTTTGATCTATTTGATAGGAAGACCGCCTTGTGCGTGATTCGAAACCCGATTGCCAAGATGACAAGCGAGCATATATATATATATATATATGAGAAATAATCGGAAATTAATCCGACAATATGTGGTGAAGGGTAGACAAACACGGGATGTTGTACAGGGAGGATGTCCACCCTGTACAACATCTTTCTCACGCATTGCAATATATATCACTCTCACGAATTGGAGGCGCGTTGTGCAAAGGTTACCTTCGTACAAAATGGACACGACGAGACGAGACGAGTTCAAATCCTAGACGCCACTGTAAGAAATAATTAGAACACAAGAGTGACAAGAATTAGGAATCGCAGTTCTCATTGCACCATCGGCAACACCATTAATACAACAGAACCAATTTTCTAAACAAAACGAAACAAGTGAATAAGTTACCCTTCTTACGCATTACAACACATATCCCTCTCACCCATTGGAGGCATTGGTTACTTTCGAACAAAATGGACTCACCGAGACGAGTTCAAATCCTGGAGGCCAGTATCAAACACACACACACACACACACACATACATACATTATATATATATATATATATATATATATATATTTGTGAAATTGTTTTTAGAAAGTTTTAAAACGGTTTTCATATGTTGTTTGACAACTCACACATTTTGAACGCAAAATATATATAGCGTTAAGACTTGATTAATATATATATATATATATATATATATATATATATATATATATATATATAAGGAGTCAGAAATTAATTCAAATCAAAATTATCCTAATGAGCCGTAATGTACTCCTTAGGTCCTTATAATTTTGGTTAACTTACTATATTGAGTACATTTTACATAATAACTTTAGACAACTCGTTCGGTATTTTTTTCTTATGGCCATTCATTACGATACCGACGAATATTTTCTGACAGTACGAGTGTTTTATTCTTTTCTTATTAAAATATTTTCCCCAGATATCAGCTTACATTTCTTTATTTTCAAACTGCCACAACTGTTTTTTCACACCTTGCGATTTATATATATATATAATATATATATATATATATATATATATAGTTGGATACCTGTGCGGTAGTTGGTACCTGGAAAAAAAAACATCCTTGCAAGTGCATTGTAACCAGAAGTTTTACATATAGTTACGTATGTTTAATTAGGTAATGGCCATACTTTTTTTTAATATGGATTTTGTAATATTATGATAAATGTTAGTGCGGTCAGGTTTATTGACGTCAGGGAAGTTTAGCCATGTGACGAGCAGCTGGTGGTAAAAGATAAGACGTTGTAATTTTGCTTCATTAAATTCTCTCAGTGAAAAATGCAGGATGTGGCGGCATGTAGAAGAGGTGGCAAATTATCCTTGATATACAAGTGGATTGGAGAGATAAGAGACTGAAAACTCGAAGGATATATTATAAGTGATTGGGATAGTAGAGATATCAGGGGTAGGTAGAGACAGTAAGGGACAGCGAGACACACTCTGATATATATATATATATATATATATATATATATATATATATATATATATATAATACCAAGCGTGTTGGTAGATCCTTGCGGAGAGAAAAAAACAGCAGAAAGTTTGATTGTAAAAAATATACTACCAAACATCAACCAGGAAGAAAAAAATTTTTTGAATAAAGAAAAAGGACCAAGATATATATATAAGAAGAAAGAGGGAGAGAGAGAGAGAGAGAGAGAGAGAGAGAGAGAGAGAGAGAGAGAGAGAGAGAGAGAGAGATTTAATGGTAGCAGATAGGTAACGATATCAGAGGGACGCAGCGAGTGATATCATTGTCCCTCTCTTTCTTTCTCTCCCTCTCTCTTCTACTTTCTTTCTAACGTTTTACACGTTCTTACTATATTTTTCTTTTGTCTCTTCTTGGCATTCTTTCTCGTTCTTGATATCTTTATTACCCCTCTCTCTCTCTCTCTCTCTCTCTCCTTGCTCTTTCTCGCTCTCCTTACTCTCTTTCGCTCTTGATATATTTCCTCTGTCCCCCCCCTCTCTCTCTCTCACACACACCCTTCCCCTCTCTTCTCCAGCTCTTTTTTGTTTTCCTGCTCACTTTTACTCCCCTTTTCTACCTTTATTCCTTGTTTCTTTCTTTTCACCTCAGTTTTCTTTTTTTCCTCTTTAAAAAAAAAAAAAATTACTCTTCTTTTTCCCCAAATCCTTTTCTTATTCTTTCTTTATACGCACGTCTTTTTTTTTTCTCTCTGCACAATGCTCCACTGCATCCTAAGTAGTCATTAACAAACCCATCGTAGTTTAGTTCAACGCCAGAAGCGTTGAGCACCAAGTCAGAATCAAATTCACTAATAACGTTCTGCTCCTCGCCTAGGTCGTTCAAACATCACATCAAGTGGGGGCGCCCTCCACCCCCATCGAAAGTTACTGTTTTCGAACGTGTCGAGTGTTGACAAATTAAATTGCTAACGAACTGTGCCAACCCAATTTCAGTATCGTCAGCCTCACCGGTTCGAGAAGAAGTCGTGCTGATACACATTTGGCGGCTTAAAACGATCAGTTAGCTAAGAGATGAACAGAATTGTAAATGTTCTTTTAATAATCAATTAGCTTTTCTGCTTAGTCGACAGAATTGTTTGAAAGAAACAACAAAGAGACGTTATGTCAGTTTTCGAAAAACGTTTGAGATGCTGGTTTGTGGATAGAAAAAAAAAAGAACTGATTTCTGTAAAGATATTCTATAGAAAATACAATAAAATAAAACGTTAGGTAGGCACAGTAAATGTTAATAGTAATTTATTTTTTCTACTGTCACTAAGTAAACTAGATTTAAGAGTTGCTTTAGCTCAGTCTGTAGAGCATCTGCTTAGTGAACCACAGTTGCAAAGTATTGATGTGTCCAAATATGTATATTCAAACCGTCTTTTGATTTAGAGCAATAATCTCAGCAAATAAGGAAACTATTTTTAAAAAGGTTATGTAGAATCTAATGTGAACATGTTTTTTTTATATATATAAATACACTAGGGACTGGCAACTGAGCCTAAAATGCGTTTTTGACAAAATGACTTTAGCCCCCCTACAGAAAATAATTTACCAAAAATCAGGAAATTATCTGATTTTAATGAAATTTTCAGTGTTTATGTATCAATGAATGATCTTTATAATGTATTATTTATTTTATTTCAAAACTTTCTTTTTTTTCAGGTCAATTAATTTTGACCCCCCTTATGTTGGGGGCGTAAAATGTTTTGCATTTTCGATACTAATTACAGTGTAATTAAAGAGGTAAAAGACCGAAGTTATGAATAGAAACAAAAAAAAATTACGGCTGCCTTCTATGAGAAAATAATTACCGAAAATCGAAAAATAAAATGTAAAAAAATAATAAATAATTAATTTTTTGGAGATTTCTTTTTTACTCATTTCGATAATTATTTAATTGGCTATTATTTCATAAAAAAAAAAAAAAATCGATGTTTTTTCTACTTAAAACGGGAGGGGGTACATTTTCAATAGTTTTTTTAAAAACTTTTTACTTTTGGTGAAATAAGGTCTGCATTAAGTAGATATTTATTTTTAGAACTTAAAAATATAACATTTTAAACTTAACATCAGGATTTTCATATTTATAAATGAATTTTATGTATTAATTTTTCATAGCAAAAATACTAAATTAAAGTTTTGAAATAAAATAACTAATGCATTATAAAAGTCAAAATATTAGGGCAGACTAGGCCCTTTAACCTTGGGTAGGTAACCAGTCTAGGTGAAAGAAAACTCTGATTCAAAATTCCTGAGGTCAGTCGTTGATTGGGTGTGTGGCATTCGTGCACCAATTCTTTCCTATCGATTGTGCCAAAAAGTGTGGATGGTCCAACACAAGCCTTCACCACTATAAAACAAATCACTGTGTGGGTTGTTCATTGTATGAACCCTCATGCGTCGAAATCGACGAAAGGGTACATAATATATATATATATATATATATATATATATATATATATATATATATATATATGAGGAAGAATGAATAAAGAAAAGAAAGAATAGAATGGATAATAAAAGATGAATTTAATCAATATCACTTACACATGTGTTTCAGTCAGTTCATCTGTGTGAAAATATTCCGCACACAGAGACGATTCGACCTTCATCAGAGTGAAATTTTATTTTCAAAATAATAATAATTTTTGAAAATAAAATTTTTATTTTCAAAATAATAATTTTTGAAAATAAAATTTTTATTTTCAAAATAAAATTTCACTCTGATGAAGGTCGAATCTTCTCTGTGTGCGGAAATTTTCACACAGATGAACTGACCGAAACACATGTGTAAGTGATATTGATTAAATTCGTCTTTTACTATCCTTTCTATTCTTTCTTTTCTTTATTCATTCTTCCTCATATTGTCGGATTCATTTCCAATTTCCATTTTCACATATATATATATATATATATATATATATATATATATATATATATATATATATATATATACATATATAATGTGCTTATGTGTCCAAAAACAAAATGAATTGTTTCGAAAACAAATTTATTGCTTTAGGTACAACTTAATACACCATGTTTCCTTCCAAATCGACTCGCGGCTCCATTGATGAATTGTTCTTTTCCGCTTCTTAAACGTTTCCTCTAAATCATTTTAATGGATTATTTGAAATGGCCGTATTGTATTTTCTTCCTTACCTTCTGTCACCTGAAATAGATAAGTTTTCAGGGTGAATTTCAGATTCGGCAAAAAAGAAAGATCTGTTATTGTCGAACCCAAAAGCGCAGAATAATTGATGATAGCGATCTAGCTCGTGTTTCGACACATATTTTAAACTAGCAGGACTAGTAGATCATTCACAGTATCTAACCTCCAATATATTTAGTCCTATTCTTAATTACACTAGCAGGAGCAGTGGATATACCACAAAAGTTTGATATGCTTATTTAAGTGATATTGCAAAAAATAGTTCAATATGTAAAATGTACAACGATGTTCATTCAACTATATATATTAAAGAAATGGATACAATAGAAACCTACTCGAGTTTCACCGTTAGGATCATCAGGGTTAAATCTACTGAATTAATCGAGTTACTGTAACGTAACATCTTATTCAATAAACGCACGTGTGATCCGCTGCAATTAATCGGTAACTCGATTAATTCAGTGAATTTAACCCTGATGATCCTAACGGTGAAACTCGAGTAGGTTCTATTGTATCCATTTCTTTAATAAATTTGCTCTACTTTGTATTGAGCACTTGGTATTTTTTTTTATCGCGGACTTAACCCCTGGATTCTGTGCACCTCCAACTATCGTACCCATATTCACCGGTAAGCCACCCTTTATCTATATAAATACACATATGTATATATATATTTATCTCATTCTCTCTCTCTCTCTCTTTTCCTTTTTTATGTTTGACTGAATCATATAACGTTATAACTTCCGCACTCTCACCCCTCTCTATATTTTTCTTACTCTTTGCTATTATATTTTCTCTGTAGCATTTTTTCACCTTTATTCATAATAAAAACGGAATTGCCCATTGTTTTAGCTCAGGTGACGACACTAATTAAAAAAAATAAGAAATCGGTGGATAAGCAACAACACATAATCAGGATTTACCTTTTAACATTTTACTTTTAAAATTTAATCTTGGACGATTTGTTCGGTCTCATTTTTAACCAGAGGGTGTAGCATATGATAACGGTTGTACAAATAACGAACGCGAGTACTAATATATACATTTGTAGGTTGTTCGCTGAAGTTGAAAGTCTTTCAGATATCTTGTTAAGTATCTGGCCGCCATCCTTGGCCAGTTGAAAAGAACTTAAAGTAAATAAGTAAGCAAGTCCTGAGTTATAGAATCCTTTGGTAAGTGAATAGGTCCTGTGATATAGAATCCTTTGGTAGGTGAATAAATGCTGTGATATAGAATTCTTTGGTAGGTGAATAAATGCTATGATATAGAATCCTGTGGTCCGTTGTCCAAGAAGATCCAATAGTAATGCTTAGGTATGACCAGAAAAGGCCAGTATAAATAATAATATCAGCAACAGAGCACTGCCAGTGATTGGACAAGAATATGGTCACATGACTATCGCCCAGTCTATAAGAGTGGGCATCTAGCACACACCTTATATCCCAGAAAAGTCAACATATCTGACTGATTTTTTTTTCATTTGTCTTTCACATTTTGAAAATTGAGGAAATAAAAGATTAGAAAAGCCGTGATGACCGTCTCGTACAAATGCCAAGAATGGGATACTAATTGCCGCCTCACTTGTCGATTTATGTCTGGATCGGTCCAGGGGCAGATCACCCAGTCCTGCTTATACACAGGAACATATCACTCTGTTCTACCAATTCACTACCGACTTACGATGTACACGTGTTCCAGCGAATCGCACTTACGATCATCGGGAAAAAGTCTGGTTAGTAGGCTAATGATGTAATAATGGTGCTGAGATTGTCTGATAATAAATGCGTTGCAGCCTTGCACGTAGGCAAAGGTTTCCTGTTCTTATCTTGAAAGGCCTAGAAAACAGCCCTCATTTTGTGATAACCTGCAAATAAACACGTGGACAGCTTTTCTCTTTAAATATCAGGCGAGTTATACTGAACAAAGCTGATCATTAGACACCTTTACTCACTTTTCACAAAAAAAATGATATTTTCTATTCCTATTTACCTAACTGGGTACACATGCAGAATAGCGCGCAAGAGATAATATCAGGTGAGGTACAGTAGCAAAAGTTGATCATCTTCGCCCTCTTTTTACAAAAAGTGACAGATTCACCTAAATGATTCCTAGTTCCGTACAACGGAAACATAGTGGGTTGTGCACGCATGGCTACGTTTAACATACAACATTTTGTCAGCATCGTCACTTAGTTTTCTTCCTGGCTGTCATTTTTAATACTAGCAGTGTCTGTGGATATACCACAGTATGATGATTTAATCATTACAACATTTGAATGTTAAAATAAAGAAAATCTGAACGAGAAATAATTTGACAGTCGGAAAAAAAAAAAAAACATCGAGTGGAAATTGGTTGTTTGCTTTACAGCATATCAACTCTTTTAGGGTAATTTAATACTGTATCGAGTCAGGCTGATTACAGTACGTGGTGTTGCTTAAGTAGTCAACCAATTAGGTATTGAGCTGGCCATCACTGCTTACTCTAGTTACCTAGGTGGGGGGACCGGTGATTGCAGCATGACTTGACCGTAAAAGATGAGTCGAGACCCTAAATATTGAAAGTAATTAATGAGCCGGTTTAAGGAACTAAATCAGAAATTAAGTACCAAAGTGTCACGAAAGGTTGTTCAGGATAATCACACACACACACACACACACACACACACACACACATATATATATATATATATATATATATACTTGGATAGCACTTTTTCTTTTATTCATACTGTGTTGAACAAGACGGACATTCCATATCTGACGAGATTCTTTCCGATCTTTTTTAAATTTTTTGGCTAGCTTCTTAATATCGGGACTAAAGTCAGGGGTAAATGTACTTCAGTTGTTTTTTCAAACACACAAATACTAAGGACGAAAACTTTAAACTAATCAACAGACTCCACCTCCATATTAAGAAGCTGGCCAGAAAAAAACTAGAAAAGATCGGAAAGAATCCTCATCTGACATTAAATGTCCTTCTTGTTCAACACACACACACACACACACACACACACATATATATATATATATATATATATATATATATATATATATATATATATGAGAGGGAGAGAGAGAGGGATGAGGAAAAGCCAGTTCATAACAAGATGTTTATTCAACTTTAAAATTAATGGAATTTACAGGGAAATCAATATCCTGAAAAAAAATTATATCTGATACAGGACTGGTCAATAAAAAACTGGGGCAAATATCAGACACAAAAATAACAAAAAGATATATGATATATTCAGAAAAAAAACATTAGTACTTGGTCATATATCATTAATAAGGAGTTTCAGCGTTCAATGTCTTAGGATATCATGCTACTAATATTCAGTACACTACAGCCAATATTTCATTCTGTTGATCATGATGAATGACTCTAAGATCAGCAAGATCCCTTGAACACCTATTTAGACACTGATTCTGACGTTTCATTCTATCTTGTTCATGTTTCGAGTATTAATAATAGCTTTATTATGCTCATCAATTTTGAAACTATATAAGTCTAATGCGAGAACCTCCTGTTGTCAAATACAAATAAGTATTGGTGCACCGATGAGCATGCATGTAGTATGGTGACCTGCAAATTATCCCTATGTCACCAGGTATCAGTTGAGGAACTTAATCAATTGTGAAACGATGTAATTGTAATTTGAGCATCTGGAAGCTACCTTATGTTTTCCAATACAAGTTACGGTAACCTTTTAGTACCACTGTGTATAAAGCCAACCTTTAGACTAATATAGCAACTTCCTTAGTTCGAGGCGTGACAAAGTTTCCCGATCACATCTGGTTCTTTACTTAGATTAATAAATAGTATGAAATACAAATATTGACCGCCCTGTCGGCTGGGGCGTTAGAATACACCGACTGCACCTCTGCAGAGGGGTAAGACTCCCCCAATGGGGCCACCTGTTGGCCGTGAGTGGCGACCCGTGATGCTTAAGATAGAGCCCAGGTGGATGAGCAGTTCATGACATGCAATACTCCACTTTGGCCCTATCTTGTGCTAGACGGGCGGTCGGAGAGGTCCCCTCCGATCAATCGGCTGGTCACGTCAAGCCCTAGCACCTATATGATTTTCCCAACCCTATTTCCCTTATGGCAAGCCCCAACCCCTTTTTATCATATAGGTGCTAGAAGGCGGTGGCTGCGGGTTTACATGTCCTGTGAATGACGTTAAACTCTATCTGATGGTGATGTTCCAGTTTTGGAGGTTTGGGGAATGTGGAGCACCCCTTCATCACCATTGCTCCCTGGTCTATTCTGACCCGGAGTGGTAGTATCTGTTAGGGTCCCATCTATGGGTTAAATAGAAAAATGTATTTATAAAAAAACTGTATTATCCTTTAAGAATTGATTTATTTCAAAATTTTATCGGCATTAAATGACCCACTGAGGTTGATATGCCGTAAAACAAAACAAACCAAACCAAACAAATATTGACCATGGTTAGTTTTGTCTAGAATAAGTCAAAACAGAATGGTATAAAATGAAAATCCAGTCACAAGATCACGGTCTGATTCTCTCACTCACTACTGTTCTCTGTTGTGTTTATTAAGTATTAATCTAAAACCATTTTAAATCTAACCTAATATTTTTTATTCCCAGTGGAATAATTTGAGCTTAAATTTGATTCTTAATACGGTCGGCTGTGCTTAGAATACGCTGAGTCTGATGGGGAAACTCTGGTTTTAGAAATATTGATAATACCCTTTTATTGCCATTATTGCCAGGTCCACCCTGATGAAAGTAACAAAGTGCTGTTGACTTTATGTCCACGCTACCCTAACTTAGATATAAATGCTTTATCCAGGATATTGAGCATAATTATAGCACCCTATATCATTAATATTAATTATATATACTAGCAAATATATGCACCCTCCGGGTGCAAGTATTTAAGTTTTAATATAATAAAATATCATGTTAAATTTGAAAGGCTAATGAAACTGAATAAGAATGCAGATTAGAAGATTTGAAACAGACTGTATGATTGAAAAATAGAACAACTTTGAAACTAACTCTTCCATCATTTTCCGTTACTCCCGTCTTTCATTGGTAAATTTTCCTAATTAAACTGTTTAGTTAAAATAGGAAGTAAAGAATAATATTACAATTATTTCTTTTTGTTAAGGGATTTCTTTTAAGATTTATTGAAGAGAATTTTGCTCATATTCAATAAGATAAAACTAAACAATTAGAAATCAATAATATTAAGCACATATTTATTAAAATCAATTTTTTTAAGATCAATATGCAAATTAGTCTTCCCATTCTTACTGTAAACCTCTATTTTGTTGTATATATAAATACAAATGCATGTTATTTGCATGTAGATATGGTCAACAGTCTTAATGATGTAAAACAATTTTATTAATAATTGAGGTTTAAATAAAAATAAAATCATGGAGAATGGGATAGATAACAAAGGGAATTGTGATTTGTATAGTAATATAGTTTCGGTTACAGACAGAAAAACATACAATCTCCATTATAATAAGATGTTGAAGACACTAGTGCTTCGAGGAGCTCCGAAAAAAGTAAGGAGTGAAGAAGAAACTAAGATAGAATGATTAAAATCCCTCTCCTCTTAAATGACATCTTCTGAATCAGTATCAACTTCCGTTAGAATGTTGACCTAGTGTGGCCATTTCTATTACACGAAGTGTCGTGAATAGTCAAAAATAAGTAAGAAAAATACTGTAAATTTAGTTCAGAAGAATGAAGAGTATAATTCAACTTCCTGGTGCTTTTATTCATTGAAATTAAAATACGCAATTTGCTTTTCTCAAAAGATTAATAAAATGATTCTTTTCTTCATAGACAGTAAATTTAATCAAGCTCGTATTTCATCACAGATTAAATTAAAAACGACGTGTCACGTTTTAAAAAATCGAATATTTATCTTATCTTCACAATCTGAACAACGACAAATTCAATGAATTCAATTAATTAATCATTCAATCAGTCTTCCTTTTATTTGATATCAGAATAACTACAGGCAACTTTTGTTATATTATTGTATTAGTTTCTTTTTTATTTATTAATTCTGATATTGTTATTGAATTTACTTTTCAAAAAACCTTTTTTTTTTTTAAAGAAGAAAAAAGTAATCATCCATTTATCTTATACGATTTCCACCCTGCATTTTTTTCTTCCTGTTTGTGAACATATGTGTGTTTAGTATAATACTTAAACATGGTGAACCACTGATTTAAAATTAATGCAAATTCATTTTAAAATCTTTAATAACGTATTTAACTTAGAAAACATCAATCGTTTACATTTCTTTATGTTGCATAGCGCTCGACTCAGGCAACAAAATCGTACATGTTATATATTGGCATCTTCCAACTCACGCTACTCTGACTCGTATACGTTGCTGGTATACAGCGGAGATCGTTTCTGACCCCTAGATGATGTATCTAGTGGTCGCTTAAATGAATCACAAGGCATGCTGTATCATTTTTAAAAGGTACACTTTATTTGATTATGCTTCTAACTCGGTGATGCGTGTACACGGCATGGAACTTGACGTTGGCGGCTACTAAAATGAGGAAGTCAACATGACACTACAAAAACTGCTATCGGCCACACGTGGGGCCCTGTTGAATGGTACGATAAGTAACGGGTACTCCCCTCCCCCAGGGGAGGGGGTAGCGGGTCAACTCTCTCTCTCTCTCGCGACTGCTGTTTGAAAAGCGCTGTCCTAAATCTGGCTCTCGCCTCTTGACTGCTCTGCTGTCCAACTGGGGTCTGACTCTGGTGGACTGGCAACCGCTTAAGTATTGACGACCGCCCACGCATTTTAATCTTTCTCTTTGTCCCTCAGCCGGAAGTCCTTACTTCCCTTTCCAGTTTCTTTGTTCAATTTTCCGCTTGTATAGAGGAAGTCCTTTGTCACGCCAGACCCTCTGTCTACCTTAGCCATTGTCTTCTCAGTTCAATTTTCCTTTGTCTTTTCGAACTTCCCGCGCAAAACAAACTGAACAATAGTCAATCTGCAACATTTATAAATAACTTTAATCCATAAAACTAAATACTTCAAGCTTGATTTGATTATCTATTTCTTTTTGATATTATAGACTAGTAAAAAAAGTCACTCCATATTTAAAAGATTTCACAAATAAATAACCATGGAGTATTATGTCTACTATTGATCAGAAGGTTTTGAACACGGTTCAATATAGTACGAACATTCACATTTAACGGTAGAAATAGACCACTTCAAAATCCTAGCTCTCTCCTCAGTTACCATGAGTAACCCACTTCCCTATCGTAGAGATATTGTCATTACCAAGAGGATCCCATTTCAAAATCATAGCCCAATGCTCAGCTACCAGGAGTATCCCGGTTGATTATCGTAAGGACATACTTATTTACCAGAAACAAAATCAAAGCGCTGATTAGTTAAAAGGAGTAATTAATTGTGATTTTGTCATTATATCGGTGTCACCGAAATATGTGTTGGTTAAATTAAAACCAGGTCTTAAAAAAAGAAAAGAAGAAAATTCGCTTGATAATCGATTCTTTTAATTGTAGTATCCATTTTGCTTTTAATAAATTAAATTAACAAAAAATAAAATCATACGATATTTATTTCTTACTAATGTCGTCTTATTTTTGCCGGTTATTTCTTAGGTTTACACCGGTAGTAATTATCTCTCCTTATAAGTTTGTTTATCTCGATTTGTTTTACTATACGCTTCATTTACTAGCACAAAAATAATATATCTTGTATTTTTTTTATCAAAATAGACTTAAATATTTTTTAAAAATATGATTTTAATAATCATTGTAATTTGTTTTTATTTTCAAAGTTTCATTTCATTTGATTTCATTTCTGTCCACTTAACATTACATTAAATAATAATAAATAAATCAAGTAATGATTGGACATTTAGTAGCAAATACTAAATACCTAAATACTATTAATTATATATATTATATTATATATAATTAATTAAGTTAAAACACTAATACCTAAGTTAATGTCGAGACCAATTATGATGTTTAGTTGTTTGGTAGATTGTAGGCCATGACTGATGATGTTTGTTTTATTCATTCCTACAAAAAAATCGCAAATTATTAGCGCTTAAGGGGGGGGGGATATTTAACACAATGAAACTTGAATAAAGGTTAATATTATCTTCCAAATTACGAAATTCACACACACTGTTTGTTTACATATTTTAAATAAGTGTTTGTGTGAATTTCATAAGTTATTTACGAAATTCTTTTTTGTCAAACAGTAAAAGAATAATAAAGAAATATCTAAATAAATAATAAATATGGTTGTCGAAAGTTTTTTTAGTAACACTTAGCTTAACATAGGTAGACCCAAAATGGGTTTAAAATGCGTTTTTGACAAAATGACTTTAGCCTCCAGGAAATAATTTACCAAAAATCAGGGAATTATTGGATTTTAACTAATTTTTCAGTGTTTATTTATCGATATTTCAAAATTTACCAGTAGTAGACTATTTCAAAACCATAGCTCTATGCTTAGTTACCAGGAGTAACCCAATACAATATGGTAAGGACATTCTCATTTACCAGAAGAAGCCCACTGCATCACATCTGTTCTGGTCATTAGCCTCAATATTGCTAATCAAGCTGCATCGATATATTTATGTGTACATAATAAGAATGCATCATTTTATAATAACCCTGTCGTTGGTGTTTTAGAATACACCGACGACACCTCAGCAAAGGGGTAAAACTAAAACAATGGGACCATATGTTGGCCGTGGGTGGTGACCCGTGATACTTAGTGGATGAGCAGTCTGACATGCAACACTCCGATCAATCTATTTGTCATGTCTAGCCCTAGCACATATATGATTGTCCCAACCTTATTGCCCTCATGGTAAACCCCAACCCCTTTTTATCATATGGGTGCTAGAAGGCGGTGGCTGAGGGTCTTCATGTCCTGGAAATGACGTTAACCTCTATCTGATGGTGAGGTTTTAAATCTGGAAGTCTGGGAATGTGGAGCACCCTTCATCACCATTGCTCTCTGGTCACTCTGACCCGAGAGGAGTACCTGTTAGGGTCCCATCTATGTTTAAATAGAAAAATGTGCTTATAAAAGAATTAAGAATAAATTCATTTAAACTTTATCGGCAATAAATAACCCACTGAGTTTGATATGTCGTAAAAAAAAAAAACAAACGATTTTATAATCCATTTTGTACACATGTGATGGCACTGTTTGCACACACATACAAACAATCTATTTACGGGAAGGTAGAAATGATTGTATGTAAATAAAGTGAACTGGACGTTGATAGATAAAAATACATCATATAGGGATTTTCTTTATTAGTCGTAGAAGTCATTTCTCAGCTGGACGTAGAAACCGGCTTAAAGGCCACACCGGACGTGTTTTGAAATTAATTGCAAGGGAAGAAGTTGGCATGTTGAGTAGAAGTCCCTGGGGGCACAACACACTGTAGTGCTGTTCTTTTTCCGGTAAATAAATTAGATGACCTTGCAAAACTCACTGAAAAATTAATGGGATTTGTGTGTGTGACTGTTCTGTCATTGTATAAACTCTGTTAGATTCAGTTATGTGGTAGAGGTGTATAATTCTTTCTTTCTCAACATCGTCATTGTCAAGTCGGTTTTAAAGGACTCTCTCTCTCTCTCTCTCTCTCTCTCTCTCTCTCTCTCTCTCTCTCTCTCTCTCTCTCTCTCTCTCTCTCATCTAATAAAGAATTGTGAACAGCTGATGATGTAATAATATTTTATATTGAAATCTATTATAATAAAGTAAAAATAAGTCTAATCTGATTTCATTAGTCTTTCTAATCTATATATAAAGGACAGTTGTGTGTATATGTATGTCCGTAGGAAACTTCGAAAATAAAACAATTAACGACAAAGTAAATATATATTCACATTAAATATCATCAGGGCTTGGTTTTTGAACAAAAATAATCGGTTTGATTTATATTCGTGAAGATAAGTTTAAGAAAAATGTAAATGATAACAGCATGGATTTTTTTCATTTGATATTTTAGATAGAAGACATTTTCAGAGTAGCTGGATCATTGCAAGATCTATATTTTTTTTTACATAGGGACTTAAATGGGTCATTCCACGACGATTTAACTCCCGGTTCAGTAATAATTTATCTGCGGGGCCAACTTTAAAAAGATCCCCCTCTACCCAGGCGACGCCGGGTAGCCGCTGCTAGTTAAATATAATACTTAATTATATTAAAACATAAATACTTGCGACCGGAGGATGCATTTTTTGGCTAGTTTATATATTTATATTGTAAGGTACAAAATGTTATGATTGCTATAAATAGACCAAATATTTTATTCATTTTTAAAGCAATAAAAGCTAAGAGAAAAAGATTTTTAAAAAGTACAATTAGCTAGCAGACCGGGTTCGCACCTCACCCAAAAGAGCTAAAATTGAGGGGAAGGTAAAGTTGCCGAATAAGAAAGATATAAAATATTCCATTAAAAAGTGGTAAGTCCACAGAAAAAAAACCCTCAGAGGGTAGGGAAAGTTAAGAACTATATGTTAATAATATTAAAACCTAGTATCTTTACAATACACCATATACCCGTATTTGAAATATTTTATTTACATTACTTCTCACGGCCTTACAGTACGTATGATCACTAAATAGTCAACCACTTAATTGCTGAAAAGGATCACCACTGTACAAAAATAGATCTTCCATTATCTTAACTATAGAAATACTCAAATAGAACCACTTGACTCAAAAACGGGACCCCAACATGTACTACCGCATTAGATGAGCGTGGACCTGAAAACAACAACGAAGGGTAAATTCCAACATCCCCAGAACTGGAGCCTCGAAACCAGATAAATTTTAGTATTATATTCAGGGTACACTCTTTTATTTTAAGGGGTAGTCATACCCCTCTGCAAGAGATTCATTTGGCAGAGGTTCTGGAAGCAACGACAAAGAAGTGTAGATCCCACACTACCCAGAACTGGAGCCTCACCACCGGATAGATTTTAGTATCATATTCAGGGCACATTAATTTAAGGGGTAGTCATATCCGTCTGCAACAGATTCATTTGGCGGAGGCCCTGTATCGATATCAAAGCCAAATTGAAATAAATAATTAGGAAAGACTACAAATTAGGTTTAAAGTTGCAGAAAACACTTTCTGAGTTTCCTATAGAATTTGCATTGTTGTATCAAACAAAAGAACGCATATGGTTTCTCCGAGAGATAGTGAAGAAATAATTAGCTGTTCAGAAGTAGATGGGCATCAAATTAAAGAAATAACTGTTAAGAAATGTGTAATTCCCTAGAGGAAGCATTATAAGACATTCCTTGAAACCAAGAAAAGAATCATATTTGAAAATTTCCCTCAATTGTATTAGCTGCCTCAGACATATGAGGAAGTCTAGAGAATAGATTGATATGTTGACTTATTTTAACGGCATGACAACCCGTCTTGGGTTATTTCATATTTTAGGAGGTAGCTTTTATTAAACGTTATTTAGTCATACATAGGATTGCCTTGAATAAATTTGAGAATAAAACATTACTATTAGATAGGAGGTTGATTTAGAAGGCTATCACAAAGCAGTTTGGATAAATAAAAAATAATAATACGGTAACAATGGTGTTGTGTGTTGACCTGTATTTTTTATTCTTTCTTTAAATAATAAAAAATACAGGTCAACACACAACACCATTGTTACCGTATTATTATTTTTATTTATTCCAAACTGCATTGTGATAGCCTTCTAAATCAACTTCCTAACCAATACATACACAATGCTTCAAGCAAATTATGAAACTCTCTTATTACTATTAGAAATCAATTACACCAAGTAATAATTCATTAAATCTTGTTTTCTTAAAATCGGTATGACAATTATCCACACCTTATATAACGCACTTTGCAAGATTTTAAACTCGTTAATAACATGTACAGTTTTGAGTTAGATGTTAATAGAGGCATCGTTAATAGATACGATCATATAATGACAATTTAATTGAGAATATAACCTAAATATCTAAATGCATTGTGATGTTGATGATGGCGTAGTTTCGGTTACAGTAAGACTGATACATAATCTCCATTATAATAACTAGTTAAAAAACACCTTCCGGGCGGTGTAGAATTAATTGTTGAAGGTCTTTGCCTGAGGGTCTGGGGTTAACAATTCAGCGTCAAAAGGGTTGTATCATAAGTAAGTAAAATCATCAACTTTATTAAGAGTAAAAAAATAATAAAATAGAACAATTTGAAATGGAAACTTAGTTTTGTCGCGTGCATCTATTAATTATTAATTAAATAATTATGTTGAATATTGTAAACATAAATTTTACACAAAGTCGTAGGTATTTATTAGTAAACTTTTTAGTTAACCTCATGATAGTGAAATTTCTTGTTTGTAAATAAATATCTTGTAAAACTCTATACGTAAGATAACTTTAAATATGAGAATAAAACAAACTATAAATGAATAATACCGGGCATGGATTTATTAAAACTTGTTTAAAAACAAAAAAACAAAGGACCGTCTACTTATGTATACTCAAATGTTCAGTGTATATAAGATAGGGTTGGTCTTTATTCTATGTATTGACGATTTTGAGTAATGTGACGTAAGCAGTGAAGTAGTTTCGGTTACAAGCAAATAGAGGCCGAATCTCCATTATTAATAGAAAACATGCTCCTATTTTACTTAGATAGAAGCATTAATATCATCATCGTCCACTGTTATACCTAGTAGAATCCCAAATCGCCTAATTAATTATGGAAGTTAATTAGAGCCATTAAAATATCAGCGAGTAACCAAAACGACATAAGGCAGAAGAAACAAAAAAAGGTGTCTTCTTTTATTCGACGCCATTTTGTCTTTATTTTTCCCGCCACTTATTTCCGCCAAAAATAATTTTTCTTTGGCACGTGACATAGAAGAAAGTCAAAACGCGAAAGCAAACAAAAAACTGCCCTTTTTTTTTCTGTTGTGAGTGGCGCCTGCAGCAAATTAGAAAGAAGGAAATACGTTCTGGTTTTATCCACATCTCAAATAATAATGCCTGTTCAAACATGGCAGGGAGCCTCGAGAATACGTTTGCCAAAACAAATGGATGCCTCTGGGGGGCAGGGAAACAGAAACAGAACCGACCCAAGGAAGAGAACCAAGCAAATAACAATAAAACTATTTATACAGTTGTTTCTTATTTGAAAATGTGTTGTCATAGCTTTTGTTGATATCGCTAGTTCTTATTTGTTTATTTTATCGACATTTTTTATTCTTTGCATTTCCCTTGGTTTAACTTTATACATATTTCCTATCTATCTATCTATTTATCGAATAAACTTAGATCCAAACAATTAAAAGAGCTCTGCAATCAAGAAATCAATCTTGTATTCGATTTTTTTAAAACAATAACATGGACGGTAAGCAACCCGAGGCCTGTGTACCATATCTAAGCAAATACACATGAAAGTAAACAAAAGATTTATAAAAGAAATCACTTGATTCGGCATTAAATGATCCAAAGAGGGTCGATATGCCGGTTACCAAACCAACCAACCTACCAACCAACTTGAAATCATATAATTGCACCAAGAATGTAATATCTTTTTTCTTCATTTTGTGCTTATATATATTTACCAACCCCTCCGCACGAGCAGGATGCGACACAAAGTCAATTTCTTAAGCGGAGTTTAACAGGTTTGAATTCAGAGTTTTCATTCTCCTAGACTGGTTACCTAGCCATGGTTAAAGAGTCCAGTCTGCCCTGCTATTTACCCATAGCTGGAGGGAGAGTAGGATTCATACCTTTCCCAAGGGTATTAGCGCCATGTGAAATTCCAACATCTTCGTCCAGGAATTGAACTCGCGTTGACGAGTCCATTTCCTACGACTCTAACCATTAGACCACGCGCCTCCATTTTGTGCTTATAAGTTATAAAAAAACCAGCTACATAGTAATATCTGAAAAAGTGATGTGAATATATCGCATGGGAAAGGCATATTTAGTATCAGTATGGCTGTCTATCTATCTGTATGTATGTGTATATATACGTGTGTGTGTTTACCTGAAACCTGCCAGGGGAAAGAGATAAAGAACCTACCTTCAAGGGCCGTCCCCTTAGGTAGCACCTTCGCATCAACTAAAACGGTATGGCCAGTTTCTTTGCCTGGGGGTA
>CM042141.1:135408595-135413595 GCA_023376005.1 Doryteuthis pealeii
GGCTCAAAGAACAGTCAACTGAATTTTACGGGGCAGGAATACATGCTCACATTCAAAGTTGCAACATTGCTATTGAGTGAAACGGTGACTGTGGAGAAGTAGGGATGTGATCCACAGAGGACCAGCTTCATTTTGATGTAAGATACACGTTTCTGTGTTGGTAATTAGACCTGTTTTTAACAAAAAGGCATTACTTTTTTACTCATCCTCGTATATATATATATATATATATATATATATATATATATATAATATAATAATGGTACACAGTAATAACCTACTCGAATTTCACCATAAGGATCTTCAGGGTTAAATCTATGGATTAATCAAGATATTGATTAATCGCAGTCGATTGCACGTGTGTATTTTTTTTGCGACGAATACACACGAAATCCAGTGGATTTAACCCTGAAGATTCTTATGGTGAAACTCGAGTAGGTTATTCTTGTGTACCATTATTATAATAAATTTGCTCTACTCACGTATTGAACACTTTATATTTGTTATATCACCGTCTTATCATTGTGAAACTTGCATCAACTAACCATTGTGACCATTTTCACCAGTAAGTCGCCTTTTCCACAAATACCATATATATATATATATATATATATATATATATATACTGTGCTGATCAAAACAGACATTTCATGTCTGACGAGTTTCTTTTCCATCTTTTCTAGTTTTATGGCCAGTTTTTTAATATCAATATAACCATCCTCGGAGAAGGAAATCTTCGTATGCAAACCAGCTTTACACAACGTAAAAAATGATATTGTGTCATCCTGCTCATGGTTGAGGTTTGGGAAGATGCATACACATAAACCCATAATCTCAGATAGGCATGCACATATTCGCGCACAAAATAAACATAAAGTACACACATCTATCTATCTATCATATATATATATATATATATATATATATATATATATATATATATATATATATAATAATCCAAAAGTCCAGAGAAAAATCTTCCTTACGACACAAGAGTTTTATTTAAAAAAAAACAAGTCGCAGTTTGAGAGCTCAATGTGTGCTCTTAATGTTAGAGTCACACAGCAAATATATAAGTAAAGAAATAACAAAATACTTAAAGATTTAGCATTATAGTCTATTTCAGGGAGCTTAGACAAATAGTCTAACTCTCCCGACTCATCAGATGCGAATGATGAGATTGTTTATTATTTTAAAGGCATTTGAAAACAGATTTTTATTTTTATATATTTTTAAAATTTATATATATATATATATATATATATATATTATATATATATATATAAATTTTTACTTGAAGGCACTTACAACGCATGTATCGCATAAAATTCGATACTTTTTCTTATAGAAAATAAACTTGACAAGTGTAATCCCAGTAAAGATCGAATTTTATGCGATACATGCGTTGTAAGTGCCTTCAAGTAAAAATTTAATATATACTTTATCAACAACGTTTCTAAATAAACAAACATCCAAAAATCTTATTCACTTCGCCGAAGGGCATTCGGGCTGTTTGTTGTTATTCTCTTAATAGCGCCCCCTTACCTATTATGGTAGAGGCGCGTAGTATCGCTTGACAAGCTTAATTCCGCTAGGATGGTCAGCTGTGTACTGTGGCCGAGGCGATAAAAGTGTTTCACTAGTGTTTCACTGCGTCTGCTGAAGTCCCGGTTTCGATTTCTGTCGGAGGGAAATCGTTAGTATATACCGCTGATGAGACTTAATAAAGTCGAAACAGTCTGTACGGTATTCTACACATCGAGCCATCCTTTACTGGGATTACACTTGTCAAGTTTATTTTCTATAAGAAAAAGTATCGAATTTTATGCGATACATGCGTTGTAAGTGCCTTCAAGTAAAAATTTAATATATACTTTATCAACAACGTTTCTAAATAAACAAACATCCAAAAATCATATATATATATATAAATAAAAATCGTTCCGTGCACGAAGACTCAAATCGAACATGAAGATAACTCTTCCTATTAAGAGCTTCTTCAATAAAGCCACACTGGCAACTGATCGTGTAGGATTGGCAACTTTCCAGGGGTAGATTCTATATTTACTTCCTCTTCTCAAATTATGGACATAACTTGAGGATATGTTGGCAAACAGCATCTGAAGGAATGGCGTACGTGTGTATTTTTATTAGCAGTTGTTGTAAAATCTTAGGTTCTTTCTGCACCCATATTGATACAACAGATTTTCTTCACAAACCTGAAGCGTATACAAACTTTCACACACACACACATAAACAGACACAACACACACACACACACACACACACACATATATATATATATATATATATATATATATATATATATATATATATAATCTTATTTTAATGGAGACTTGGTGTATGTATGTAACCAAAACTACGTCACTCTTTATGTCACAACATCCTCAGGAATTGCGTAAGTTGATCGATTACTATTTAATTCAGTCATAATCGAAAATTTTAATACATAGAATATGGAATAATTTTTATTTATTAGCGTAGATTTATTGATGAGTATCTAATCTATAGTCAAAGTATTATTTATTAACGAGGTCTCTAGGAAAATCTGAGTTTGATTTTCCTAAAAACAGTCCAAGTGCTTTTAAAATCCTGAAATGTCTTACATATCACAAAGAATTCACGATTTACATAATATATGGTGCGGTTAATTTGCACACTGGTTTTAACGAAACCGGGTTTAATAAATAATTACTTTTTTGTTATTGATCTGTTATATTATTATTTTATTCTACAACGTATTAAAATCAATCTTTTTTTTTTTTTTAAATAGAAACCAACTAAAATATAATTAAAATAAGTGAATTATTTTTATATGCTTTCTCATTTATTTTCGTATGCTTTTAAAATATATTTAATTACCTTAAAACTTAAATATTACACCCGGATGGCGCATATTCTTGCTAGTATATATATATATATATATAATATATATATAATATATATATATATATATATTTTCTCAACCTTAACCTCTGGATATTGTGCGCTTCCAACGATCGTTCTTATAACCCACCGGTAAGTTAATACTTATACATATACAAATATATATATAATATATATATATATATATATAACAAAAAAAACAATTATAAACAGGCTTGTTCCCCACATCATCACTGAAAAAATATAACTTGTTTATAAATAGTGCTCAACTGCAGAAATTTTAGGGGCAATATTTTCAAATTAAAATGATACATATAAGTTTGCTTTATAGTTACATGCAAACAAATGACTATATCAAATCTTCTTTAAATCTATATATTAATGCTATTTGTCCTTAATTTTTCCGACTGTTATGATCTTGCACCTCCCTCTGGTTAAAAATGAGATCGTCCAAATCATCCAAGATGACATTTACAAACATGAATCCTGATTATATACTGTTCTTGGTTATTTCCTATAACTCCAACATGAAAAAGGGGAACCACTCTGATTGACTGATAAATTATCTATTTATCTTCCCATTAAACTAACTCTAACCCTAACCCTAACCCCGTCTTCTTTTTTTTTCTAGTAGATCAATAAATAAATAATTTATCAGTCAAAGAGTGGTTCCCCCTTTTATGTTGGAGTTATAGGAAATAACCGTCGTCTTTATGCACCGAATTCTTATTTTTATGAGTGTCATCACCTCATTAGTATGTAGACCCGCCCAACGGGGTGGGCGTCCACTGGCTTCGGCCCTGGAGCTTTACAAGTTAATAGCGTCGATCTCAGGGGGCTGTCCCCCCCAGGCAATACCCGCCCCCTTGATTTAAAGGGGTAGGGCTGGGTTTATTGCCCAGTGCCTGAGGCGCCCCCTTGTGGGGTAATGCCGAAGGGATCGACGCAATTTTTGTTCTTTCCTACCCATGAGCTTCGGCTTGTGGGTGGGCCCACGTTAAAACGAGGCCTTGTGCCCAGCCCATACAAGTGGGGTATGAGGCAAATACCTATGAGTGTCATCACCCCACATAAATAATGGAACATTCCGATTTTATTTTAAAGAAAGAATATTAAGAAAATTGCATGCTCATCCTCATATCAACCTGCCCAGTCTACGTGGTTGTACGTTTTTTCGACCCTACGCAATCGTTCTAGAGGATGTTGGAAGCCAATCAAGTATTCCTATCAACTAGAAATATTTTACACACAGATGTATGTTTAAATTATTCCTATCTAATTCTAATATATATATATATATATATATATATATATACATATATATATATATATATATATATGAGAATAAGTAAATAAACAATGTGTTTATTTGATATGGCTTTTAGCCGACAATTTTTTGGATATGTGCTTAATTGAAGTCATACCTAATTTTGAAAGTTAATTAGTTAAAAATTAATGAATTTAGGCGGGCATATATGTTCAAATGTAAGGCTAAACAAATCGAGAAAATGTCAATTCCTGAATGTACATTTCGACCTATTAGGTCTCATCAGCAAGGTTATAGACATGGGAGACTGCTCCGTGTATGACTCGAAACCTGTCAGCTTGGCAGTCGAGGTTTCGAGTCACACACGGTGCAGTCTCCCATGTCTATAACCTTGCTGATGTGACCTAATTGGTCGAAATGTACAGTCAATGATTGGCATTTTCTCGATTTGTTTAGCCTTACATTTGAACATATATGCCCGCCTAAATTCATTAATTATTAACTAATTAATTTTCAAAATTAGGTATGACATCAATTAAGCACATATTCTAAAAAAAGTATATTTATATATATATATATGCCAAATTAAGCAGCACTCTTCGGGCATACTTAAAATTTGTCCACCTCATTATCGCCATTAGACTATCTGAAAATTATAGTACAGTGTGTTATACCTTATAATATTTTAGGGAGATGGTATAATATTTTGATATCCCTGACCCAGGAATTGAAACTCAGGACTTACATTTCTCCAGGCATAAATTTCATTAAATGTCTCCCCAGGTAAAAACCAGAGAAACATACCCATTCACTACCAAGAGCATTC
>CM042141.1:135418595-135436885 GCA_023376005.1 Doryteuthis pealeii
TATTGCTCGGCTTGGTTTTGCCCGTCTCAAGGTCACCTTACTACAATAGTCATTAGGGTTTTTGGCTTATTCACACATCACTGACTGAGTCCAGTTTGGTAATCACTGTCTACTCTAGACAGACAAATTGAAGAACTTAACAAAAAGAAGTAACATAATAGAATACTAAAAACTGTGAAAAAAAAAATCTACTTAAAGAACCTGGGCCATTTGGTTATAATTAGCCTGCTCGTCTCACAGGCCATTAAGCATAATTTAGTTCGTAGTCGGTGGTACTATTATCATGTTTTCTTCTGAAGGCAGTGCGTACCTGTTTACTTCTCTCTCCTCCCCCTCTCAATCACTCACTCACTATATATATATATTATATATATAATATAATATATATAATATTATTATATATATATATATATATTTAGGGTTTTTGTCTCGCAAAATAATTATAGTATAGATTTAAGTAACTCTTTTATGGAATCTTACAGACTTGATTTACTCCTGAAAACAATTGTTTTCATCAAATAACTAATCTATATATATATATATATATATATATAATATATATATATATATATGAAGAGGACAAACAATCTGTTTGAGATGGTGATAGCCGACAATTTTTGGGAGATTATGTGCTTAATTGAAGTCATACCTAATTTGAAAATTAATTACTTATAATTAAATGAATTAGGCGTGCATATCGGTTTATATGTAAGGTGTAAACAAATCGAGAAAAAGTCAATCTCTGTATGTACATTTCAGTTATAGAAATAGCAGTGCTTTGTGCGTGATTCGAACCCTTAGAGCTTTAAAAAGACCCATTAAAAATATTAATTATTAAAAAAAATGTATATATTTTTTCAATAGAAGGGGAGGGGGTCAAAAGGCAAAACAGCGAGTAGCTAGCGAACTAGTTTCGATCCTCGTTCAACAGAGCTAAATGTCGAGGATAATCGATTAAAACAATAAATGGGACGAGTAAGAAAAACAAAAATATTTTTTTTATTATCGTGTGTGTGTGTATTTGGGCAGCATTTTTTCATTCATGCATGTTGGATTAAACAAAAGACTCATCTCTCATTTAACAATTTTATTTTTGATTTTTTTCAAGTTTTCTGGTCAACTTTTAAATATTTGGGTGGAATTCGTGGATTAGTCCACCAAAGTTCATGTCCCGAGTAATTTCGGCACTTCGAATTGCCATCATCAGTGCCTATAGCACTTTTTCCATCAATTCTCCTCCTTTCAGCCTCCACATCCAATAATATAATTTAAAAAACTGGAACACATCACCCCTGATAGTTTCAAGTAACTATTAGTAATAATTAAGTAATTTTTCGTTCCTATATTTTTTCGTTTTTAGTTTTTGTTGGATTCTGAGAGTATAATGTGTACGCAAAATCGTCACTCCTTTTCGTGAAATTTCCCAACAACAGCAGTTCCTTCCGGTAAAATTGCACCAATGACAGAAGAGGATAGAAAGCATTTAAGATCGTTTGTAACTGTCTTTAAATCAATTACTGGTTGAATTTTCTGGATTAAAACCAAATGAATCCAACTGATTTGGATTTATATATACTAGCAAATATATGCACCCTCCGGGTGCAAGTATTTAAGTTTTGATATAATAAAATATGATATTAAATTAGAAAGGCTAATGAAACTGAATAAGAATGCAGATAAAAAGATCTGCAACAGAGGGGGTATAATCGAAAAATAGAACAACTTTGAAACTAACTATTCCATCATTTTCCATTACTCCCCTCTTTCATTGGTAAACTTTCCTAATTTAACTATTTAATTAAAATAGGAAGTAAAGGATAATATTACAGTTATTTCTTCTTGTAAATAAATTTCTTTTAAGATTTATCCACGAGATTTTTGTTTATATTTCTTAAGATAAAACCAAAAATTAGAAATCAATAATACCAAGCACATATTTATTAAAATAAAATTTTAAATATCAATATGCAAATTAGCCTTCTCGTTCAAACTGTAAACCGCTATTTTGCTGTATATATAAATACAATTGCATGTTATTAGTACGTAGATATGGTCAACAGTATTAATAATGTAAAACAATTTTATTAATAACTGAAGGTTTAAAAGAATGAAATCATGGAGAATTTGACATAAATAATTAAGGGAATTGTGACTTGAGTAGTAATATAGTTTCGGTTACAGACAGAAAAACACACAATCTCCATTATAATAAGATGATTACATAGGGTTACCAACTCACTACAGATTAGTATTAACCAAATGGTTTTATGAACAACAGAACAACCGAATCTTTATTATGGTGACAATAATTTTGATAGTGTCCCTGTTTGTCCTTAAAATGAACCGTTTTTTTTTTATATTGCTATTGTTGGCTGCTGAAATCAGTCTTTCCATGCTCTTTTTAAAATATTTTTCGGGTCACTGAATTGTTGTACTACATAATCCTTAATACATTTTTCTAGTATTATACTTCATCTTCCTATTGCTAGTTACATTAGTAATCATTATCTATTGCTAGCGGACTCTTCCACGCGCTCAACCCTCTCTTTATATTTCCTGTTCTCTTTTATATTCCCCATCTTTCCTTCTTTCTTATATTTTTCTGTGTAGCGTGTCATTTACTTCGTTAAGGAATAAGCTGCTAATTAGGATTAAATAATAATTACTTAATATTCATTGAGGATATAACGTAAATAAATCAGAGAATCGTGTCGTCGGTGGTTAGGTAGTTTCGGTTACAGACATACACAGAATCTTCATTATAATAAGATTCAACCTGAGGGAGGTTACTACCTCAAAATATTATGACACGTACATTTATCAAACAGATTTGTTTTTGAAAACAGCAATTAACTTAAATGCGTTGTTATTATCACAATTTAGAGTTTTATAAACAGGTACTTGTCAGAGATTTAACAAAAATAAAAAAAATAAAATTAAATAAAAATAGATCCCTGAGGAGGACCGGACTGGATTTATAATGACAACGACCATCGGGAAAATAAGAATGCAGAAAAAATTCAAATAAACCATCATAATCATAAAAAAAGATAATCCGCTCACGATTTTACAAGCTTAAATAAGTGTAGAAAAAGACGTGACGAAATGCTTTAGGAATTGCTTCTCAGCAGAAATGATTTTAAGACGAAGAGCAACGTTAGAGAATATTTTCAGTTTTGGCAAAGGATTTTATATTTTTTATCTTTTTTTTTCCGAAGAGTTTTCTGTTGCTGTCAAAAGATGACCAAAACCCGTTGGCTACAATGGATGTTGACATAAATTGTAGGAATTTGACAATGGCAAAGGTGTTAATAGAATGTTCAAATTTATGCCCTCTCTCTGTCTGTCTGTCTGTCTGTCTCTGTCTCTGTCTCTGTCTCTCTCTCTCTTGTTCTCTGTCCCTCTCTCTATTTCTTTCCCTCTCTCGTTCTCCCTCCATCTCTCTGTCTCATTCTCCCTCTATCTCACTGTCTGTCTGTCTGTCTCTGTCTGTCTATGTGTGTGTCTCTCACTCCGTCTGTCTGTCTGTCTGTCTGTCTCAGTCTATCTCTGTCTCTCTGTCTCTCTCTGTCTCTGTCTTTTTGTCTGTCTATGTCTCTTTCACTATATGTCTATTTCCGTTTCTCTCTCTCTCTCTCTCTCTCTCTCTCTCTCTCTCTCTCTCTCTCTCTCTCTCTCTTGTCTGTATATGCCTCTTTTCTCCCCTCTCACCCCTCTCTGTGTCTCTCTGTCTATTTCTTTCTCACTCACTCTCACTATATATATATATATATATATATATATATATATATATATATATGTCAGTCTATCTCTCTCACCCCGTCGTCTTTCTATCACACACACACACACACACACACACACACACACACACACACACAAAAGTACATTCAATTATACGATTGACTACTCAGAAAAGTTCTCAGATTTCTCTCTCTTATTTTTGTTTTGGCCTTACCGCTATAACCGGGAGATAGACATGGATGCACCAAAACCATATTTTTTGAACACCATCAGATCATGCCATAGCTTCACTTAGCGACTGATACTTTCCTAATACCCAAAGTTGCTTGGGTCATTGCCTGATTCTAAGAACATCATACACAGAAGGATTTTGAACAAATATTGACTTGAGGAGCCACCTTGTTGACTGGGATTAAAATACACTGAATATCCACTGCAAGAAAATGGGGATCCTAGGTATTCAATTGCATTTAATGGTGAGGTTCCAGTTCTTGAGTTGAGTTTGGAGTACCACGTTGTAGAAGCAAAATTCAATTACCGTAGAATTGGTAAACAAAGCAAGAAGGAAGCCGTAACTCAATACGTATCTTGCATTGTCACAAGCTTACTGAAGAATGCCAGATTGTTTATCTGTCACCATAATATCACTGAAACCAAGCAGCTTTAGGCACCAGTTCAGTTGATCTTTGTTAGTTATTGTTGTTGTTCAAACCAAAAGTATACGAACTCTTTTGCAACATGGCGCTGTAAACAGGATTCGAACCTGTGAGGGAATATCCCATTGGATTTCGAATCCAATTGTTTTATACCTCAGATCTGACCCTAATTGTTGGGGAGGTTCCAGTTCTGGAGATCAGTGGCGTTTAGTTTGCCACTTCTTTACTCTATACTCCCTAGTCCTTCCCTGATTGATAGTACCATTTAGGATCCAATCTATGGAAGAAATAAATATGTTTAAAAATTATTCATTTTCAATAAGTCAGTCAGACAAATACTTTTAAGAAACTATAATATAATGCAAATATTAACGTACCATGAACGCGTTTCCCTAACATTTAGGCATAAAACAGCCCCGGATTGTTTGAAATGCCGTTAAAATCAATACAATCAAAAAGTCAATTATATATAGAGAAAATAATGAACATGTACATATCGTCTTTTTAAAACATCTGAATCATTTTTTTAAAATCATGATATTGTTATGTAATCAAGAGTTAGGGTAATTAAGGGTTGCAAAATAATCAGTTTTAGTAAATGTAAAATATGGGAAGAGAGAAATAAATATTTTGGAAAAAAATTTGAAAGGCGGAATCTGGCTGGAATGCATTTTGCATTGCTGTTTGAATTCCAACCAGAGGATATTCCGATGTTAAATAATTTGGCGGGAATTTAAAATATTTTGAAAAAGCTGTCTTTTGTTGGCGACTGCTAGGGCGTTCACGGCCTAATAAATTTGTTGACAAAAAAAAGGGTTTGCACTTGTATGTTTTTAAGTCAGCATAGTGTTACCCGGGATATTAATTAAGAGTAGTTTTCACAGACTAAGAAACGGACCCATTTATAAATAAAAACGAAGTCCCAGTATTTTACAAGATGAAAGAACTGTTAATTAGAAAATGAAATAATAAAATTTCGGATTATAATACTATTAAACAAAAACCGGGTTCTTTTAACTGTGAGTTAAATGAATTCTAAAATTACAATATTTCTTATTTAAATCATCCTTTATTAATAATAACTTAATTATACTTATATTTAATATTTGTATAAGAAATGAAAACCCAGTATGTTACAATATTAGAGGTAGGATTTATTAAAAAATATGTCAAAACATTAATTCCAAACTATTATTAATCATATACTGGAAACCCACAATTCCCAATATCTTCACGGGTAAAAGACTTTCAAGATTGGGAAAGTACGCCTACATAATATGAATGACTCTGCCGATATATATATATATATATATATATATATATATATATATATATATACTAAAGCTGAGCGAAACAATATTTGTATCCTAAAGGTTTTTTTAAAATATTTAGTTTAATGAAAATTATGCTAGATTTACGATTGAGTTATATTTGAAAAAATTACATTTTAATTGTATCTAATTAGTCATTATTTAGCAGTAAATAAACTAATAACAGATAACAAACAAAACATTTTTCTTTAATAGTTGAACATTCTGTCTTCATAAAATATTCCTTGAACAAACGAGATTAAATTATTTAGCAGTAAATAAACTAATAACCGATAACAAACAAAACATTTTTCTTTAATAGTTGAACATTCTGTCTTCATAAAATATTCCTTAAACAAACGAGATTAACTATTTAGCAGTAAATAAACTAATAACCGATAACAAACAAAACATCTTTCTTTAATAGTTGAACATTCTGTGTTCATAAAATATTCCTTGAACAAACGAGATTAAATTATTTAGCAGTAAATAAACTAATAACATTAAATCAAAAACTGACCCGTCTTTCACTACCCATTATGCCTATCACTTTCTTCCTTTCTATTTTATCTCCTCGTTATATATCTTAGTTTCTCGTTGAGTGTAGAGAGTGAAGGAGATTGGAGTATGCGAAAAGTATTTGTATGTCAAATTTCATAAGCAATAAGCCAGTAGCTTCAACATCTTGGCTCTCAATAACTTTAAATTATGTCAAAATTGTGCTTTCTTAGAAATCTTAAAAAATGATATTAATGTTATTTTTTTTAATTCTCCGTATTGATTACTTTAAAAAAAATTAATTCGCATTGCAATCTCACTTTTCCTTAACCGTAAATATCTACCATGAGCTCAGTGGGTGACACAACGGATCACGTTTTGTTTAGAATGTATAAATTCACAATAAAAGATGATTACAGACATTTTGGTAAACATTACTTCTGAAAAACGGATCTTACTCTCCGTTTATTGAGCAATGCCTCATTGCCCACATGTATATAAAATGTGTATAAATTCCTTTTAGTTCAACATAACGTGGCTTACATTGCTTTCATCTATTCTTTGATATCAGAGTAGTTGCTTTCTTTTTTGTTTTCTTCCGCACACAAACACGTGTCTTGTCGGGTTTTCTTCGAAGCCTTGAACACGTCCATTCAGCAAATATAAACATATCAGAAGAGCTTTAACAACAACCTCTGAACATTTTCCCACACTTAAAGCATAAGCAGTATATATATATATATATATATATATATATTATATATATATATATATATATATATAAGCTTGATAGATGTAATCTTCTCATAAAAATGCACTTACAATAAACATCAAAATGTATTCAGAATTTATATCATTTGCTTCTAGCTCGCAGTTTTATATATATTATATATATATATATATATATATATTATATATATATATATATATATATAATATATATATTAATCTCACGTATTCTTTTATTGTACGACCGTTATCACTTGCAACACTCTCTGGTAAAAAATGAGACTGTCCAAGCTTCCGAGAATAAACGCAAAAAGTAAATCCCGAATATCTGGTATGGCTTATCCGCCGAGTTATCCATATATATATATATATATATATATAATATTATATATATATATTATATTCACACACATACATATATCTTATTATAATGGAGATTGTGGGATTGTCTGTCTGTGATCGAAACTACTCAAACTATATTACTACTCCAGTCCCAACTCCCTTAGTTATTTACGTCACGTTCTCCATGATTAACATTTTTATCTAAACCTCAATTATTAATAAAATCAGTTTACATTATTAATACTGACGATCATATTACATACTAATAACGTGCAATTATATTTATATATACCAAAAAATAGCGGTTTACAGTGTGAACGGGAAAGCTAATATGCATATTGATATCATAAATTTGGTTTTAACAAATATTTGCATCGTGCTATTGATTTCTAATTGTTTGGTTTTATTTTAATGAATAAGAGCGACAATCTCGGGGATAAATCTTTAAAGAAATCCATTAACAAGACGAAGTAACTGTAATGTTATTCTTTACTTCGCATTTAACTAAATAGTTAAATCAGGAAATATTAGCAATAAAAGAAGTGAGAGATGGAAGAGTAAGTTTCAGTTGTTCTATTTTTCGATTATATCCCCCTCTGTTTCAAATCTTGTTATCTGCATTCTTATTTAGTTTCATTAGTATTTCTAATTTAATATATAATATTTTATCACATTAAAACTCAAATACTAGCACCCGTAGGTTGCATATATTTACTAGGATATATAATACTGTTTCAAATACATCATGTTAATGCAGAGCAGTTACACCCACCTCTCTCTCTCTCTCTCTCTCTCTCTCTCTCTCTCTCTCTCTCTCTCTCTCTCTCTCATATATATATATATATATATATATATATAGAGAGAGAGAGAGAGAGATAGGGAGTCATCCACAAACAGACCAGATCATACACACACTCACACACACACACACACACAACACACACATATATATATATATATATATATATATATATATATATATATATAAACCTAAAATAAGTAAATTGTTTTTCACCTCCACATATCAGTCTTATAATTATATATTTTGAACAAATACAATGTTTCATCAAATGATTTATTTTTTCGGAGTCGCATAAAATCTATTTCGACGGCATACATCATCCTTTAATGTATTAACTACATTTTATATATTAATGTATTCCTGCCAGTGATAAATGCGAACGAACTAACCATAGCACCAGAACCTGCAATAAATAAAAAAAATTTTTTTAAATACTTCTAAGTAAATAAACCTGCAACCACAAAATAAATAAAAATAAATACACGCTCACAATACAATAAATTTCGCAACCCGAAAAAAAAAAAAAAGAAAAAAAAAAGAAGAAAAAAACTACTACTAATACTCTACGTTAAGATCTTCATGAACGTGATCGTAAGTTCTAGGTAAAAAAAATAATATCGGGCACATTCTATACCACTTGGACACCGATATAAGAGTAATTGGACAGAGAAAGAACAAGAGTAATGAAAAATCATTAAGAAGAAATATTCCATGATATTTAACCGATTCTGTATATATATATATATATATATATATATATATATATATATATATATATATATATGTGTGTGTGATCATGTCAGAAGCAAATTTATAAGTCTGGTTTTGATCCATCTTAAGTCGTATTAAGTATATTTCAAAATAGATTCTATATAAAATATACATCTAATCTCATTTGTTTCTCATCGTGTAACTAAATACCTTTCTATGTTTATATATATGTTCCATTACACACACACACACACACACACACACACACACATATATATATATATATATATATTTGTGTGTGTATACACGTTTATATATATATGTATATGTATATATATATTTGTATGTGTATACACGTTTATATATATATATGTATATGTATATATATATATTTGTGTGTGCGTATACACGTTTATATATATATATATATATATATATGTATATGTATATTTATGTGTGTGCGTATACACGTTTATTATATATATATTATATATATATATATATATATATATATATATATATATATGGGTGTGTGTATATGCGTATTATTTGGTATCAATGTGTGTGTATGCATATGGGTAGACACTTATTATATATATATATATATATATATATATATAGTTATGTGTGCGTATATACGTTTATATATATATATATATATATATATATATATATATATATATATATATATATGGGTGTGTGTATATGCGTATTATTTGGTATCAATGTGTGTGTATGCATATAGGTAGACACTTATTGATCTGTTTGAGTAAGTTTACTTGTCCATATCTAAGTAGTAATGCGTATCCTATCAACTGATAGGTTATTACGGATTTTAACTTAATATCTATGCGTATTTCTGGTTTGCGTGTTGGTTTTCATTTCTAATGCGGCATTGTCAACATTTGACTCGATTCAGGCAATGGAATACCAATTGCAACTGGATCTTCCCCCCGACTGAGACAATTTGCGACCGGACACGTTCGAAAGGTGGTAGTGGGGTTGCGTCGGCGGCGGACTTTTGTTTTGGCGGGTGATGGAAATCTGAGAAAGCTTCTCTTTCAAACAAACAATTCAGCCGAAGAGATAATAAATCTAAAAGTTATGAACTGAGTCAAGTATCTTCGTCGAGCCGAACGAAAATAGTTTTGCTCAAATAGAAGTGACTCGGGTTTCGGTGTTGGAATCGTCGTCGCTTGTGACGCCATCGGCCGTCGGGCTTTACAAACAGAGAAATATCAACTTTTTCATATTTCGATATTTTGTGGATCGCAGCATAAAATACCGACACGCGCACCATTTTGATGCTTTTGTGCTAGCTTTGTGGTCCTACAGTAATATTAGGTGTTAATAATTTTCTATAAAGAAAAAACAATTACGTCTCTCTCTCTCTCTCTCTCTCTCTCTATATATATATATATATATATATATATATATATATATATATATATATATATATATATAGAGAGAGAGAGAGAGAGAGAGAGAGAGATAAAAGGATATGAAAAAACACAATATGCTGTTAAAGTGAAAAAATGTTATATCATATTCATAGCTAATATTGGACAATATTTCGATTTATAAAAATCATTATCAGAGCTTGTTTTTACTTCGGACTCATCGAGAGAGGAGACAAAAATAATTGAAAACGAAAACATTGATGTTCAAAAAAAAAAAAAAATTATACATATAAGCACTCACTGCAGAACTATGATAGTGTTTTTTTTTTATATCCAATTGTTTTAATTAAAGTAATTCATGACAGAAAGGCCCTGATGACCCAAAAGTGAAATTCAAGTAGGCTTGCTCTAACTATATCAGTTTTCTAAACCAGCACTAGAAACATTGTTTTATATTCATTCATAATTACTTATTCAGCTAATTATTTTTATGAACAATCAAAATGACGACTCGCCCGATTGTTGTCTTTACCATTAAGACACCGCCTTTTCATATAACTAATACACACACACACACACACACACACACACACACACACACACACACACACACATATATATATATATATATATATATATATATATATATATATATAATTTGATATACCAAGCGTGTTGGTAAATCCAGCAGAAAGTTTGATTGTAAAAATATACTACCAAACATCAACCAGGGTAAAAAAAAATGTTGAAAAAAAGAAAGGACCAAGATATTCGTACCAACAAAAAAATAATCTATTGGTACAGTATTTGGCCAAAAGAAAAAACAATTTATATGTATATATATGTATATAAGATTATATATAATTATATTATATATATATATATATATATGTATATATTCATATAACTGATAGGAGAAAGCTAATAAATAAAAGTGCTCGATACCTAAGTAGAGCCAATAATAAAGATAATCTAATGAGTCAGACGAACCTATTAAAATCTAAAGTCAGATTTTAGCCCTGAAGAGCTTCATGCGAAACTAATAGTATGTTCGTCTGACTCATTAGATTATTTATATATATATATATATATATATATATATATATATAATTATATATATATATATGTGTGTGTGTGTGTGTGTGTGTGTGTGTTTTATAATTTGCTTAAAGTATTGTATCTATGCTGGTTTGGTGGTTGGTTTTGAAGGCTATCACAATGCAAGTGTAAAGAAAAATGAGGTAACAATTATGTTGTTCGTCTACCTTAGATTTATTTTCTTAATAGATTTTGGGAGAAAGATCCGTTCGACGGAATATTTTTGCAAGCTGAGTTCTGGAACTTGTAGCTAGGATTTGTCCATACTATTTTATGATTGGTGATATCTTCCTCTGAATTCTTTGTGTATGCGTTTCTGTGCGTGTGTCTATCCAACAATGTCTTAGAATTATTCCAGATTTGGCGTATCCTTTATTTTATTTTCACCTTTCCCTCATGACAGGTCCCCAGGTATACGTGGATTGTTTATTCACGTATATATATATATAGACAGAGAGAGAGGTTTAAGGACTGCCTCAAGGAAACTCTGAAGAACACTGCTATTGCTGTTGAGGACTGGGAGAAGCTGGCTTGTAATAGACCTAGCTGGAGAGCCACTGTCTACCTGTCTGTGGAAGAATTTATGTCCAACCGAATCAAACACCAAAAACTGAAACGGTCAATTAGAAAGGGTAATTTTCAGCCAAGCAACACTCAAAGTGGAGAATTTCCAACATGTGGTTTATGTGGAAGAGTATGTATCTCCAGGGCTGGCCTGGTGAGTCATCTGAGAAAACACAGGAATGGAGAGTCAAATACAACTGGCCTTAAATATGATGATAAAAAAAAAAAAAAAAAAATTAATAGCAGGAAATGGTCTTACTCGAATCACGAGTTGACAGCCATCATATATATATATATATATATATATATATATATATATATATATATATATATATATATATATATATATATATATGTGAGAAAGTTTATAGAAAGAACAACAAGATGTTAAACAATTTAGCTGACAGATATCTGTTTCGACATTATGAATATGTCTTTTCAAAGCAACATTGTAAGCGGAAAAACGAAATGAATATATTAGTAATTCCAAGGCAACGAACGCTCACGATCAGTACCGGAAAATTTTAAAAAATTTTTTAAAAATACATATTTGTAGTTAAAAATAAAATAAATTTTATTTTTAAAATGTTTAAGCATTTTTATCATAAAAACTCAAAAGAGTTTGTAATAAAATGTAAATGAATATCAAAAAAGTTCAGGAAAATGTTCCGGTTACAAATGAAAGTTTAAAAATGTAACAAGTCCAGCAACATGAATTTGCAATGATGTTAAACTCGCAGAGTTGGGATCCTTATTACATCCGAAAATATGAGCCTCCGGTGATATGATTTGCGTAATTCCAAAATTTGTCTTTCTATGGACAGTATGAAGGTAAAAATGGATATTGAATCCGACAATATGTGAGAAAGTTTTATAGAAAGAACAACAAGATGTTAAACAATTTAGCTGACAGATATCTGTTTCGACATTATGAATATGTCTTTTTCAAAGCAACATTGTAAGCGGAAAAACGAAATGAATATATTAGTAATTCCAAGGCAACGAACGCTCACGATCAGTACCGGAAAATTTTAAAAAATTTTTAAAAATACATATTTGTAGTTAAAAATAAAATAAATTTTATTTTTAAAATGTTTAAGCATTTTTATCATAAAAACTCAAAAGAGTTTGTAATAAAATGTAAATGAATATCAAAAAAGTTCAGGAAAATGTTCCGGTTACAAATGAAAGTTTAAAAATGTAACAAGTCCAGCAACATGAATTTGCAATGATGTTAAACTCGCAGAGTTGGGATCCTTATTACATCCGAAAATATGAGCCTCCGGTGATATGATTGCGTAATTCCAAAATTTGTCTTTCTATGGACAGTATGAAGGTAAAAATGGATATTGAATCCGACAATATGCGAGAAAGTTTTATAGAAAAACAACAAGATGTTAAACAATTTAGCTGACAGATATCTGTTTCGACATTATGAATATGTCTTTTTCAAAGCAACATTGTAAGCGGAAAACGAAATGAATATATTAGTAATTCCAAGGCAACGAACGCTCACGATCAGTACCGGAAAATTTTAAAAAATTTTTAAAAATACATATTTGTAGTTAAAAATAAAATAAATTTTATTTTTAAAATGTTTAAGCATTTTTATCATAAAAACTCAAAAGAGTTTGTAATAAAATGTAAATGAATATCAAAAAAGTTCAGGAAAATGTTCCGGTTACAAATGAAAGTTTAAAAATGTAACAAGTCCAGCAACATGAAATTTTTTTAAAAATTTTTTAAAATTTTCCGGTACTGATCGTGAGCGTTCGTTGCCTTGGAATTACTAATATATTCATTTCGTTTTTCCGCTTACAATGTTGCTTTGAAAAAGACATATTCATAATGTCGAAACAGATATCTGTCAGCTAAATTGTTTAACATCTTGTTGTTCTTTCTATAAAACTTTCTCACATATTGTCGGATTCAATATCCATTTTTACCTTCATACTGTCCATAGAAAGACAAATTTTGGAATTACGCAAATCATATCACCGGAGGCTCATATTTTCGGATGTAATAAGGATCCCAACTCTGCGAGTTTAACATCATTGCAAATTCATGTTGCTGGACTTGTTACATTTTTAAACTTTCATTTGTAACCGGAACATTTTCCTGAACTTTTTTGATATTCATTTACATTTTATTACAAACTCTTTTGAGTTTTTATGATAAAAATGCTTAAACATTTTAAAAATAAAATTTATTTTATTTTTAACTACAAATATGTATTTTTAAAAATTTTTTAAAATTTTCCGGTACTGATCGTGAGCGTTCGTTGCCTTGGAATTACTAATATATTCATTTCGTTTTTCCGCTTACAATGTTGCTTTGAAAAAGACATATTCATAATGTCGAAACAGATATCTGTCAGCTAAATTGTTTAACATCTTGTTGTTTTTCTATAAAACTTTCTCACATATTGTCGGATTCAATATCCATTTTACCTTCATACTGTCCATAGAAAGACAAATTTTGGAATTACGCAAATCATATCACCGGAGGCTCATATTTTCGGATGTAATAAGGATCCCAACTCTGCGAGTTTAACATCATTGCAAATTCATGTTGCTGGACTTGTTACATTTTTAAACTTTCATTTGTAACCGGAACATTTTCCTGAACTTTTTTGATATTCATTTACATTTTATTACAAACTCTTTTGAGTTTTATGATAAAAATGCTTAAACATTTTAAAAATAAAATTTATTTTATTTTTAACTACAAATATGTATTTTTAAAAATTTTTAAAATTTTCCGGTACTGATCGTGAGCGTTCGTTGCCTTGGAATTACTAATATATTCATTTCGTTTTTCCGCTTACAATGTTGCTTTGAAAAAGACATATTCATAATGTCGAAACAGATATCTGTCAGCTAAATTGTTTAACATCTTGTTGTTTCTATAAAACTTTCTCACATATTGTCGGATTCAATATCCATTTTTACCTTCATACTGTCCATAGAAAGACAAATTTTGGAATTACGCAAATCATATCACCGGAGGCTCATATTTTCGGATGTAATAAGGATCCCAACTCTGCGAGTTTAACATCATTGCAAATTCATGTTGCTGGACTTGTTACATTTTTAAACTTTCATTTGTAACCGGAACATTTTCCTGAACTTTTTTGATATTCATTTACATTTTATTACAAACTCTTTTGAGTTTTTATGATAAAAATGCTTAAACATTTTAAAAATAAAATTTATTTTATTTTTAACTACAAATATGTATTTTTTAAAAATTTTTTAAAATTTTCCGGTACTGATCGTGAGCGTTCGTTGCCTTGGAATTACTAATATATTCATTTCGTTTTCCGCTTACAATGTTGCTTTGAAAAAGACATATTCATAATGTCGAAACAGATATCTGTCAGCTAAATTGTTTAACATCTTGTTGTTCTTTCTATAAAACTTTCTCACATATTGTCGGATTCAATATCCATTTTTACCTTCATACTGTCCATAGAAAGACAAATTTTGGAATTACGCAAATCATATCACCGGAGGCTCATATTTTCGGATGTAATAAGGATCCCAACTCTGCGAGTTTAACATCATTGCAAATTCATGTTGCTGGACTTGTTACATTTTTAAACTTTCATTTGTAACCGGAACATTTTCCTGAACTTTTTTGATATTCATTTACATTTTATTACAAACTCTTTTGAGTTTTTATGATAAAAATGCTTAAACATTTTAAAATAAAATTTATTTTATTTTTAACTACAAATATGTATTTTTAAAAATTTTTTAAAATTTTCCGGTACTGATCGTGAGCGTTCGTTGCCTTGGAATTACTAATATATTCATTTCGTTTTTCCGCTTACAATGTTGCTTTGAAAAAGACATATTCATAATGTCGAAACAGATATCTGTCAGCTAAATTGTTTACATCTTGTTGTTCTTTCTATAAAAACTTTCTCACATATTGTCGGATTCAATATCCATTTTTACCTTCATACTGTCCATAGAAAGACAAATTTTGGAATTACGCAATCATATCACCGGAGGCTCATATTTTCGGATGTAATAAGGATCCCAACTCTGCGAGTTTAACATCATTGCAAATTCATGTTGCTGGACTTGTTACATTTTAAACTTTCATTTGTAACCGGAACATTTTCCTGAACTTTTTGATATTCATTTACATTTTATTACAAACTCTTTTGAGTTTTTATGATAAAAATGCTTAAACATTTTAAAAATAAAATTTATTTTATTTTTAACTACAAATATGTATTTTTAAAAATTTTTAAAATTTTCCGGTACTGATCGTGAGCGTTCGTTGCCTTGGAATTACTAATATATTCATTTCGTTTTTCCGCTTACAATGTTGCTTTGAAAAAGACATATTCATAATGTCGAAACAGATATCTGTCAGCTAAATTGTTTAACATCTTGTTGTTCTTTCTATAAAACTTTCTCACATATTGTCGGATTCAATATCCATTTTTACCTTCATATATATATATATATATATATATATATATAGTTTTTTATGTAAATATCCTCGATTCAATCCTTTCAAAACCTTTCAAAATCGAATTCATAAATTTCACCCTTTTTGCAATATATGATGACCCGTGATGTGACCGAAATTTCTACGGAATCCAGCTACACACATACCCCCCATATATATATATATATAAAAATAAAATGGAAATTAATCCGACAGTATGAATATGATATAATGAAAAAACAAAATATGTTTACAACTGAAATAGGCTCATCAGGAGAGAAGTGTGCAAACACTTCTCTCCTGATGAGCCTATTTCAGTTGTAAACATCTTTGTTTTTTCATTATATTATATTCATATATATATATATATATATATATATAATATATATATATATATATATATATATATATGCCTGGAACCTAAGCCCTATTACATATGGAATGAACAGAAATTGTTAGATTCAACTTAAAAGTGATCAAAATAAAGCTATAAATACATAAATGACAGTTGTGTGTATGCACGTATGTATGTATGTATGTATATCCGGAGGGAATTATGAAAATAAAACAATTAATGACAAAGTAATATATATATATATATATATATATATATATATATATATATATATATATATATAATATATTACATTCACTATCATCAGATCATGCTTTTTCGAGAAAACAATGAAGGTTTGATTTATATTAGTGACGATAATTAAAAAAAAAATTAAATGATAACAGCATAGCATTTTTTGCATTTAATATTTTAAATAGTAGACATTAATTTTTATATTCAGAGTAGGTGGATCAACGCAAAAATCTCTTTATAAATAGTGATTTAAATGTAGCACACTACGCGGATCTAATTCGCGATTCAATAATAATGGATCTGTGAGAGTAATTTTTTAACTTCCCCACTACCCAGGCACGCCGGATAGCTGCTTCTAGTACTTGATAAAGAACATGGGAAACATATTCGACGTTCTATTTAGAATTGTGTTTCTCGTGTTTAATACTCTGTAAGCAGGATTGGTGGTTTTCGAAAAAAATAAAGGAAGAAGAATGAAATATGTCAATGGATGAATTTTGGAAAGACAAAGAAAATATTATCAAATCAATTTCTAGTTGTGGTTACAGGTGTTGTCACTTGTCTAATAGGGCAACACAATCTGTGATCAGAATTAAAACACCTGTCTCTGCATAAACATCAACAGAGAGGGAATTTTTTTAAATTCACTTTTAGTGAAGATACCCTCAGGGTTAGATCACAATGGCTCGCGAAAAGTTGCAGACCTACAAATTATCTGCCTGAATATGACGTCAATGCGTTTACGTTAAAGGAGTATTTACGAGGAAGCAAAGCGACGAATTTGTCAGTGTGAAATTTAAAAAAAAAAGAATAATTAGGACAAGCAAAACTTAGAAAATACAAATATTAAATTCAAATACTATTTATCTGAAGTTTGAGATGGGGATTGATTATTAGTATTTATTTGGATTATTCGGACTATTGTCCTCATCTTATTGCTATGTACGATGTTTCGGCCGATGTGCTCTCCGAATGAGACCAGGATTACCCCGTGGATTGAATAAAGTGTCGGGTTCAAGTTCCGTGATTGCTCCCGAATACGACAAGAAGGATCCCGAGCTCGAGGATATTCCTGAGGCCGACAAGAAAAACCTGAAGAAAGCTGGAGGCATCTCGGCCGAAACGTTGTACAGAAACAATAAAGATGAGGATAATAGTCAGAATAATCTAAATAATACTGATCAAATTAAAACCTTAAACCAGAAAGCAAGGACAAAATAAAAAAAATTAGTAGTCGAGATTTTGAGCTGATTATAAGAATTACCGTAAAGGTTTTTACACCGCTAAGTAGATAAATCAATTTCAAATAACAACAGCAAGAAACTGGTGCCAGTTTCTGACCGAAAGAGAATACCTTCGGATTACTATCTCTCTCTTTTTTTT
>CM042141.1:135436985-135444485 GCA_023376005.1 Doryteuthis pealeii
AATAGATGTAGTATGTGTAAACATATATATATATAATAATATTAGATATATATAATAATATATATATATGGATAACTCGCGGATAAAGGCCATACCAATATTCAGATTACCTTTTTGCCGTTTATTCTTGGAAGACTGGACAGTCTATTTTTTACCAGAGATGTTGCAGTAATAACGGTCGTACAAATAAAAGAATACGTGAGTAAATAGATATATATATATATATATATATATATATATTATATGAATATTAATATATATAATATGCAATAAAAATCTGCGAGCAGAAGCAAATGATATAAATTCTAATACATTTTGATGTTTATTGTAAGTGCATTTTTATGAGAAGATACAATTCATATCAACTTATATATATTATATATATTATATATATTATAATATAATATATATATATATAAGAATGTATTATATTATATATGATATATATTATATATATTAGTATTATATATAATATATATATATAATATGCTTATGCTTTAAGGGTGCGAAAAATGTTCAGAGTTTTGTATAAAGCTTTCTGATATGCTTTATATTTAGCTGAGATGGACGTGTTCAAGGCTTCGTAAGAAAAAAACCCGGACAAGACACGTGTTTGTGTGGAAGAAAACAAAAAGAAAGCAACTACTCTGATATCAAAGAAGATGAAAGCAATGTAAGCCACGGTAGTTGAACTAAAACCGAAATTACACATTTATATACATTGGGCAATGAGGCATTGCCAAAAACGGAGAGTAAATCCGTTTCAGAAGTAATGTTACCGAAATTCTGTTAATCATCTGTATCATTTTATTGTGAATTTATACATTCTAAAACAAAACGTTATCCGTGTGTCACTCACTGCAGCTCATGGTAGATATTTACATTAAGGAAAAAGTGAGATTGCAATGCGAATTAATTTTTTTTTAAGTAATAAATACGCGAGAAGGTAAAAAAATTAACATTATATCATTGTTTAAGATTTCTAAGAAAGCACATTTTGACATAATTTAAATTATGAGAGCCGAAGATGTTGAACCGCTACTGGCTTATTGCTTTATGAAATTTACACAAATACTTTTTCGCATACTCCAATCTCCTTCACCTCTACACTCAACAGAAACTTAAGATATATAACGAAGGAGATAAATAGAAAGAGAAGTGATAGCAGAAATGGGTAGCTGGAAAGGGACGGGTCAGTTTTTGTTTATGGTATTTAGTTTATTTACTGTAAATAATTTCTCTCGTTTGTTCAAGAATATTTTATGAACACAGAATGTTTCAACTATTAAAGAAAGATGTTTTGTTTTTATCGGGTTATTAGTTATTTACTGCTAAATAGTTCATCTCGTTGTTAAGGAATATTTATGAAGACGGAATGTATCAACGATTAAAGAAAAATGTTTTGTTTGTTATCGGTTATAAGTTTATTTACTGCTAAATAGTTATCTCGTTGATTAAGGCATAATTTATGAAGACAGAATGTTCAACTATTAAAGAAAGTTTTGTTTTTCTTTATTAGTTTATATTACTGCTAAAAATTAATCTCGTTTGTTTAAGGAATATTTTATGAGACAAGAATGTTCAACTATTAAGAAAAAATGTTTTGTTTTTTCTGTTATTAGTTTATTTACGGCTAAATAATTAATCTCGTTTGTGCAAGGAATTTTATGAACACAGAATGTTCAACTATTAAAGAAAGATGTTTTGTATTGTTATCGGTTATTAGTTTATTTACTGCCTAAATAAATTTAATCTGCGTTGTTTAGGAAGTATTTTATGAAGACAGAATGTTCAACTATTAAAAAAAAATGTTTTGTTGTTATCTGTTTTAGTTTATACAGCTAAATAATTATCTCGTTGTTTAAGGAAATTTATGAAAGACAGAATGTTAATCTATTATTAAGAAAAATGTTTTGTTTGTCATCTGTATGAGTTATTACTGCTAAAAATAATGACTAATTAGAACAATTAAAATGTAATTTTTCAAATATAACTCATCGTAAATCGAGCAGTAAATTTCATTAAACTAAATATTAAAAAAACCTTTAGGATACAAAGATTGTTCGCTCAGCGAATAGTATATATATATCATATATTATTATATATATAATATATAATAATATATATATATAATATATAATATATATATATATATATATATATTGAAAGTCTTCACCAGTGAAGATATTGGGAATTGGGTTTCCAGTATATGATTTAATAGTAGTTGAATTAATAAAATTTTGACATTTTTAATAAATCCTACCTCTAATATGTAACATACTGGGTTTTCATTTCTTGATAAAAAATTAAATATAAGATGATTAAGTCTTATTAATAAAAGATGATTTAAATTAAGAATATTGAATTTTAAAATTAATTAACTCACAGTTTAAAAGAACCCGGTTTTTGTTTAATATATATAATCCGAAAATTATATGCATTTTCCAATTAACAGTTTTTCATCTTTAAAAGACTGGGACTCTTTTTATATTTATAAATGAGTCCGCTTTTTAGTCTGGAAAATTACTCTTAATTAATATCCCGGTAACACTATGCTGACTTAAAAAAACATACAAGTGCAAGCCCTTTTTTTTTTTCAACAAATTTATTTAGGCCGTGAACGCCCCAGCAGTCGCGACAAAAAGACAGCTTTCAAATATTTAATTCCCGCCAAATTATTTAACATCGGGAATTATCCTCTGGTTGCGAATTTCGAAACAGCAATTTCAAAATGCATTCAGCTCAGATTCTGCCTTCAAATATTTTCAAAAAATATTTATTTTCCTCTCTTCACCATTTACATTACAAAAACTGATCCTTTGCAAACACACTAATTAATACAATCATATTTAAAAAAGGATTCAGATGTTTTAAAAAGACGATATTTACATGTTCTTACTTTTGATAATTATTTTCTCTATATATAATTGACTTTGAATTTATTGTTTTAACGCACTTCAAACAATCCGGGGCGTTTTATGCCTAAATGTTAGGCGAACGCGTTCAGGTGACGTTTAATATTTGCCATATATTATAGTTTCTTAAAGTATTTGTCTGACTGACTTATTGAAAATGATATAATTTTAAACATATTATTTACTTCCATAGATGATCCAAATGGTACTACATTCGAAGATAGGAGTTATAGAGTAATGAAATGCAATCTAAATGCCACTGATCTCCAGAACTGGAACCTCCCCAACAATTGGTAAGGTCAGATCTGAGGTATAAAAACAATTGGTTCGGAATCCATGCGCGATAGTTCCCTCAACAGGTTCGAATCGGTTTACAGCGCCATGGGTGCCAAAGTACGTATACTTTTGATTTGACAACCTTTTAGGAGAAAGAAAAACCCTGAATTCAAACCTGCCAACTACTAAATAGACACAGGCCTACTTAGCGAGATCTATTTCAATTCAAAATGTTAAAAGACAGCCATACAGCGAGTGAACTAGAATATCCCTTATCGCTATCTGACCAGGGAGATACTTTTTTCTGTGTGGAGCGCTACAACTACTGTCAGCTAATCCATTTACCGTGCAGCTCAGATTACCCCAACTTGTGCTACTCATACGCTTAGTGCGCAGGACGGTTTTACTTGAACTCGGAACCTTGCGATTTTCCTTGGGACGCTCTACCGAATTGACCTAATCAGCCCCCTTAAAAACCAGGAATATGAACAGACCCTTGCATACACTAATCTACTTGATTTATTGATTTATTTCATTTAACGGCATGCCAACTGTCTAGGATTATTTTATACCTAGAGTCGTTAGGCAATTAAAATGAAATGAATCGCAGTATGTTTATATACTTTTGGTTGAACAACCAACAATAGCTAACAAAATCAAATGAAACTGGTGCCTAAAGCTGCTTGCGTTCAGTGATATGTATGCTGACAGATAAATAATCTGGCATTGCTTCAGTAAGCTTGTGATAATGCAAGATCCGCTATTGAGTTACGTTCCTCTGCTATGACTACCAATTACGGTAATTGAACTTTGTTTCTACAACGTGGCTACTCCTAAACTCACTAAGAACTGAAACCTCACCATTAAATGCAATTGAAATATCATACTAGGATCCCCATTTTCTTGCAGTGCATATTCAGGTGTATTTAATCCCAGTCCAACAAGGTGGTTCCTGAAGTCAATATTTGTTCAAATTCTCTGTGTATAGTGTTCTTAGAATCAGCAGATGACCCAAGCAACTTTGTGTAGAGCAAGTATCAGGCGCTAAGTGAAGCTATGGCATTGATCTTGATGCGTGTTCAAAATATTTTGTTGCATCTATGTCTATCTCCCGGTTATAGCAGTAAGGCCAAAACAAAAAGTAAGAGCGAAAATCTGAGAACCTTTCTGAGTTAGTCAATCGTATAATTGAATGTGACTTTGTTCATGTGTATGTGTGTGTGGTGTGTGTGTTGTGTGTGTGTGTGTGATAGAAAAGACGACGAGGTGAGAGACAGATAGACTGAACATATTATATATATATATACATATAATATATTTATATAATATATATTATATATATATATACATAGATATAGATACTAGATATAGATATAGATAGAGTAGATAGGTAGATAGATAGATTATAGATAATAGATATAATCTGAGAGAGTGAGTGAGAAAGAAATAGAAGAGAACACAAGAGGGGGTAAAAAAAGGCAAGACAGAGAACGAGAGAGAAAAAAAAGAGAGAGATTACAAGAGAAAAGAGAAAGAGGCATATAGAGAAAGAGACCTAGACAGACAAAGAGACACAGAGACAAGAGAGAGAAGAGAGAGACAAGGACAGAGGACAGAACAGAGACAGAGAGAGTGAGAGACAGACAGACAGACAGACAGACAGAACAGACAGGAAGAGAGATAGAGGGAGAAAGAGACAGAAGAGAGAAAGAGAGAGAGAGGGAGAGGAGCGGAGAATAGAGAGTAAGAAATAAAGAGAGGGACAGAGAAACCAGAGAGAGAGAGAGAGAGAGTGAGAGAGAGGGGGGCATAAATTGAACATTCTATTAACACCTTTGCCATTGTCAAATTCCTACAATTTTATGTCAACATCCATTGTAGCCAACGGTTTTGTCATCTTTTGACAGCAACAACAAACTCCCGCGAAAAAAAAAAGATCAAAAATATTAAAATCCTTTGCCAAAACTGAAAATATTCTCTAACGTTGCTCTTCGCCTTAAAATTCGTTTCTGCTGAGAAGCAATTCCTAAAGCATTTCGTCACGTCTTTTTCTACACTTATTTAAGCCTTGTAAAATCGTGAGCGGATTCTTTTTTATGATTATGATGTTTATATTGAATTTTTCTGCATTCTTATTCCCGATGTCGTTGTCATTATAAATCCAGTCCGGTCTTCCTCAGGGATCTTTTTATTTCCTTTTTATTTATTTTTAAAAAAATCTCTGACAAGTACCTGTTCATAAAACTCTAAATTGTGAATTATAAAACACATTTAATTTAATTGCTTTTTTCAAAAACAAAAACTGTTTGATAAAATGTACGTGTCATAATATTTGAGGTAGTTAACTTCCCTCAGGTTGAATCTTATTATAATGAAGATTCTGTGTATGTCTGTAACCGAAACTACCTAACCACCGACGACACGATTTCTGATTTATTTACGTTATATCCTCAATGAATATTAAGTAATATTATTTCAATCCTAATTAGCAGCTTATTCCTTAACAAGTAAAATGACATGCTACACAGAAAATATAAGAAAGAAGAAAGATGGAATTAAAAGGAAACAGGAAATATAAGAGAGGGGTGAGCGCGTGGAAGGTTCCGCTAGCAATAGATAATGATTACTAATGTAACCTAGCATTAGGAAGATGAAGTATAATACTAGAAACATTTATAAGGATTATGTAGAACAAAATTCAGTGACCCGAATATTATAAAAAAGAGTATGAAAGACTGATTCCAGCAGCCAACAATAGCAATATATCAATGTAAACAGATTCCTTTAAAGACAAACAGGACACTATCAGAATTTATTGTCACCATAAATAGAGATTTGGTTGTTCTGTTGTTTTCATAAACCCAATTGGTAATAACTAATCTGTAGTGAGTTTGGTAACCCTATGTAATATATATAAATCCAAATCAGTAGGATTCCTTTGGTGTAATCCAGAAATTTCAACCATTAATTGATTTAAAGACAGTTACAAACGATCTTAAATGCTTTCTATCCTCTTCTGTCATTGGCGCAATTTTACCGGAAGGAACTGCTGTTTTTGGGAAATTTCACGAAAAGGAGTGACGATTTTGCGTATACATTATACTCTCATAATCCAACAAAAATTAAAAACAAAAAATATAGGAACGAAAAATTACTTAATTATTACTAATAGTTACTTGAAACTATCAGGGGTGATGTGTTCCAGTTTTTCAAATTATATTAATGGATGTGGAGGCTGAAAGGAGGAGAATTGATGGAAAAGGTGATATAGGCACTGATGATGGCACTTCGAAGTACCGAAAGTACTCGGGAAATAAACTTTGGTGGACTAATCCACGAATTCCACCCAAATATTAAAAAGTTGGCCAGAAAACTTGAAAAAAATCACAAATAAAATTGTTAAACCAGAGATGAGTCTTTTGTTTAATCCAACATGCATAAATGAAAAAATGCTGCCCAAATACACACAATAATATATATATATAATATAATATATATAAATATATAATATTATATATATATATATATATATATATATATATATATTATATATATATGTAAAATTTTTTGGTGTACAGAATTTATTTGAGCATTAAAAATACCCATTAAAAGATTCATCATGAAAAAAATGTATACATATTTTAAAATAGAAGTGAGGCAAAAGCGCGAAAAAACGAGTAGCTAGCTAACTAGTTTCGATCCTCGCTCAACAGAGATAATATATTGTAAACAAAGAGGGCGCTTACGTGATTTGAAATATTATCAATCCATAAGTCTCCTTGCCTCCCCCTTAGGAGCAAAGAAAATAAATTGTTCTTTTATTTATTTTTGTTTTTCTACTCGTCCTATTTATGTTTTAATCTATTATCCTCGATATTTACTCTGTTGAGCGAGGATTGAAACTAGTTAGCTAGCTACAAGCTTACAATTTTTAGTGGCTATTTTAAAGCTCTATGGTTCGAATCACGCACAAAGCACTGCCCGTCTATAACTCTGCTGATGAGCCTAAAGGCTGAAATGTACATACAGAGATTGACTTTTTCTCGATTTTTTACAGCTTACATTTAAATCGATATGCACGCCTAATTCATTTAATTATAAGTAATATTTTTTCAAATCAGGTATGACTTCAATTAAGCAGATAATTCCCAAAAATTGTCGCTATCACCATCTCAAACAGATTGTTGTCCTCTCATATATAATATATATAGATATATATATATATTATATAAAGAATTAGTAGTAGATAAAAACAATATTTTTCAGGAGTAAATCAAATCTGTAAGATTCCATAAAATAGTTACTTAAA
>CM042141.1:135449485-135451985 GCA_023376005.1 Doryteuthis pealeii
TCTAAATGGTTTCTAATTTGATACAATATTTTATTACATCAAAACCTAAATACTTGCACCCGAAGGGTGCATATATTTGCTAGTATAGATAATAATAATTGACAAAAGAACTAGAATTAGGAAGATGAAGGATAATACTAGTCAAAATTAGGATGGTGTATTTGCAACTATTTAGCAACACGAAGCATATACAAAAAAGAACAAGAAAATTAAGGTTAAGCTGATCACCTCAACCCTTGCATCATAGCAGCAAATATCCCTGATATCACTCTCTTAATTCATATTATGTAATAGTAAGTAAAGTTGTCGGGGTGGCCTAATGTCGGTACCAGCCTATCAGCGAGGGAGTCTATCCCCTTTTCACCAGCGCTAGACCAGGGATATTGCTTTTTTGCGTCTTAGGTTGAGCGCCACACCTACCATCAGCTCCTTACTTTACCGCAAGATCCCTGTGCTACTCATACGCTGAGTTGGCGAGGGCCGATATCGAACTAAGAACCTTTTGGTTTTTAGCCGAGCGCTCTACCGACTGAGCTAACCCGGGCTCATATTATGTAATGATTCTTATATACGTCTTCTATCAGTAGCTACAGTAATATAAACCAAGTCCATGCAGTGTAAATCGTCTGTAACCCCCCGACAGTTCATTTGTATTGGCTCACATAATCCTTGCCATACCTGACTTCTACATTGTTCAACCAGCTCTTGGTACTTGTCAAGTTCCCTCCCATGAGGCAACTGAAGATGCTCCTCTCGGGAGACTCTTAATTCCAACATGATCATCAGCTTACTTTCATCCGAGATGATCACGTCTGGATGAGAAGTGTATTTTGTGTTCTGGAAATTGTAACTGTCTTCCAATATCCAAACCTGAATGCTCTTGGGTAGTGAATGGGTATGTTCTCTGGTTTCTTACCTGGGGAGACATTTAATGAAATTTATGCCTGGAGAAATGTAAGTCCTGAGTTTCAATTCCTGGGTCAGGGGATATCAAAATATTATACCATCTCCCTAAAATATTATAAGGTATAACACACTGTACTATAATTTTCAGATAGTCTAATGGCGATAATCAGGTGGACAAATGTTAAGTATGCCCGAAGAGTGCTGCTTAATTTGGCATATATATATATATATATATATATATATATATATATATATGGATATGTGCTTAATTGATGTCATACCTAATTTTGAAAATTAATTAGTTAATAATTAATGAATTTAGGCGGGCATATATGTTCAAATGTAAGGCTAAACAAATCGAGAAAATGTCAATCCCTGAATGTACATTTCGACCAGTTAGGTCTCATCAGCATGGTTATAGACATGGGAGACTGCTCCGTGTGTGACTCGAAACCTCGACTGCCAAGCTGACAGGTTTCGAGTCACACACGGAGCAGTCTCCCATGTCTGTAACCTTGCTGATGAGACCTAATAGGTCGAAATGTACATTCAGGGATTGACATTTTCTCGATTTGTTTAGCCTTACATATTGCAGTTGAGCACTATTAATAAATAGTTATATTTTTTTTCAGTTGTGGGGAACAAGCCTGTTTATAATTTTTTATTATTATTATTGTTAAATATATATATATATATATATATATATATATATATATATATATATATATATATATATACTAGCAAGAATATGCGCCATCCGGGTGTAATATTTAAGTTTTAAGGTAATTAAATATATTTTAAACGCATACGAAAATAAATGAGAAAGCATATAAAAATAATTCACTTATTTTAATTATATTTTAGTTGGTTTCTATTTTTTTTAAAGTGATTTTAATACGTTGGAGAATAAAATAATAATATAACAGATCAATAACAAAAAGTAATTATTTATTAAACCCGGTTTCGTTAAAACCAATGTGCAAATTAACCGCACCATATATTATGTAAATCGTGAATTCTTTGTGATATGTAAGACATTTCAGGATTTTAAAAGCACTTGGACTGTTTTTAGGCAAATCAAACTCAGATTTTCCTAGAAACCTTGGTAATAAATAAAACTTATAGATTAAATTCTCATCGATAAATCTACGTTAATAAATAAAAATTATTCCATATTCTATGTATTAAAATGTTCGATTATGACTGAATTAAATAGTAATCGATCAACTTACGCAATTCCTGAGGATGTTGTGACATAAAGAGTGACGTAGTTTTGGTTACATACATACACCAAATCTCCATTAAAATAATATATATATATATATATATATATATATATATATTTATATATATACATATGTGTGTGTGAGAGAGAGAGAGAGAGTGTGTGTGTGTGTAAGTGTGTGTGAGTGTGTGTGAATGTTTGTATACGCTTCAGGTTTGTGAAGAAAATCTGTTGTATCAATATGGGGGCAGAAAGAACCTAAGATTTTACAACAACTGCTAATAAAAATACACACGTACGCCATTCCTTCAGATGCTGTTTGCCAACATATCCTCAAGTTATGTCCATAATTTGAGAAGAGGAAGTAAA
>CM042141.1:135459485-135474485 GCA_023376005.1 Doryteuthis pealeii
ATCATATCGCACAAAATAAAACATGGGGAGTACAACATATCTATCTCTCTCTCTCTCTCTCTGCTCTCTCTCTCTCTCCTCTCTATATATATATATATATTATATATACTATATATAATATATATTATTAATATATATAGCCTCTGGACACGAAATAACACAGAAAAATATATTAGAAAACAATGTAGGACTTAAATTGTATTAGTAATTATAAATAAATTAAAATAAATTAAATAAATATATTTATATATATATATATATATATATTAAATATATAATATATATATATATATATGAAAAATAAATGAAGTTTATCGGACAGTATGAATTTAACATTTGAAAAAAACAGAATGATGTTTATAATTGGACAGAAATCTGTTTCGACCGTTTAATAGATTGGTCTTCATTTCAAGAGCACATGATTTAGAAAGACGGATAAATAACCGTTAGAAGAAAGGGTACAAACAAAACGCTATTATTCAATGCTGAAAATTTTAAAAAATGCGTGTTCTGTTTTAAAAAAATAGAATTCAATTTTATTTTTAAAATCAGAAGCATAATTACCACCTATCTCTTCTCTCTCATCTCTCTCTCGCTATATATATATATAAAATATATATTATATATAATAATATATATATCGTTCCGTGCCGAAGACTCAAATCGACAGAAGATAACTCTTCCTATTAAGATGCGTTCTTCAATAAAAGCCACATGGCAACTGATACGTGTAGGATTGGCAACTTTCCAGGGGTTGATTCTATATTATTCCTCTCTCAAATTATGGACATAACTAGGGATTATGTGGCAAACAGCATCTGAAGAATGGCTTCGTGTGTATTTTATAGCAGGTTTTGTAAAATCTATTCTTTCTGCCCCCATATGATACAACAGATTTCGTCACAAACCTGAAGCGTAACCAAACATTCACACACACTCCACACACTTACAACACAACACACACTCCTCTTCTCCTCCTCAACACAATATCTATAATATAATATTTATATATATTATATATATATATATTATTTTAATGGAATTTGTGTATGTATGCTGTAACCAAAAACTAGTCACTCTTTATTCACAACGATCCTCAGCAATTGCGTAAGTTGATCATTACTATTAATTCAGTTATAATCGAACATTTAATACATAGAAATGGAAAATTTTATATTAAGTAGATTATCGATGAAGAATTTAATCTATAGTTTTTTTTTATTACCAAGGTTTCTAGGAAAATCTGAGTGATTGCTAAAAAACAGTCCAAGTGCTTTTAAATCCTGAAATGTCTTACATATCACAAAGAATTCACGTTTACATAATATATGTGCGGTTAATTGCACATTGGTTTTAACGAAAACGCGGGTTTTAATAAAATAATTACTTTGTCTATATTTATTATTGTATTACTCCAAAGTATTAAAATCACTTTAAAAAAATAGAAACAACTAAAATATAATTAAATAAGTGAATTAATTTTAATGCTTTCTCATTATTTCGTCTATGCGTTTAAATATATTTATTACCTTAAAAACTTAAATATTTACACCGGACTGGCGGCATATTCTTGCTGTATATTATATAATATATATAATATATATATATTATTATATATATTATAATATATATATATAGATTAACAATATAATAATAAAAAAAATTAGTAAACAGGCGTGTCCCCACAACTAAAAAATATAACTATTTATTAATTAGTTGCTCAACTGCAATATCTAAGGCTAAACAAAATCGAGAAATGTCAATCCCTAATGTTACATTTCGACCTATTAGGTCTCATCAGCAAGGTACAGACATGGGAGACTGCTCCGGTGTGACTTCGAAACCTGTTCACTTCATCGAGGTGTTCGGTCAGCACACGGAGCAGTCTCCCATGTCATAACCATGCTGATGAGACCTAACTGGTCGAATTAACATTCAGGGATTGACATTTCTCGATTTGTTTAGCCACATTTAAAATATATGCCCGCCTTAAATTCATTAATTATGTAACTTAATTAATTTTCAAAAAATTAGTATGACATCAATTAAGCCACATTATCCATATTATTATATATATAATATATATATATAATATATATATGCCAAATTAAAGCGCACTCCCGGGCATAGCTTAAAACATTGTCCACCTGATTCGCCATTTAGACTATCTGAAAATTATTTACCAGTGTGTTATACCCTTATAATATTTAGGGAAGATGGATAATATTTTATATATCCCCGACCCAGGAATGAAAATCAGGACTTACATTTCTCCAGGCATAAATTTCAATTAAATGATCTCCGCCAGATAGGAAACCAAAGAGAACATACCCATTCACTACCCAAGAGCATTAGGTTTGGATATTGGAAGACAGTTACAATTTCCAGAACACAAAATACACTTCTCATCCAGACGTGATCATCTCGGATGAAAGTAAGCTGATGATCATGTTGGAATTAAGAGTCTCCCGAGAGGAGCATCTTCAGTTGCCTCATGGGAGGGAACTGTGACAAGTACCAAGAGCTGTTGAACAATGTAGAAGTCAGTATGGCAAGGTTATGTGAGCCAATACAAATGAACTGTCGGGGGTACAGACGATTTACACTGCATGGACTTGGTTTATATTACTGTAGCTACTGATAGAAAGACGTTATATAAGAATCATTACATAATAGAGCCCGGGTTAGCTCAGTCGGTAGAGCGCTCGGCTAAAAACCAAAAGGTTCTTATCGATATCGGCCCTCGCCAACTCAGCGTATGAGTAGCACAGGATCTTGCGGTAAGTAAGGAGCTGATGTAGGTGTGGCGCTCAACCTAAGACGCAAAAACAATATCCCTGGTCTAGCGCTGGTGAAAAGGATAGACTCCCTCGCTGATAGCTGTACCGACATTAGGCCACCCGACAACTTTACTTACTATTACATAATATGAATTAAGAGAGTGATATCAGGGATATTTGCTGCTATGATGCAAGGGTTGAGTGATCAGCTTAACCTTAATTTTCTTGTTCTTTTTGTATATGCTTCGTGTTGCTAAATAGTTGCAAAACACCATCCTAATTTGACTAGTATTATCCTTCATCTTCCTAATTCTAGTTCTTTTGTCAAATTATTATCTATACTAGCAAATATATGCACCCTTCGGGTGCAAGTATTTAGTTTTGATGTAATAAATATTTGTATCAAATTAAACCATTAGAAATGATTAAACTGGGGTATAATTGAAAAAATAGAACAGCTTTAAATCTAACTCTTCTACATTTTCATCACTCCCGTCTTTCATTTTTCCTAATTATCTATTTAGTTAGATTATGAAGTATTTAATAAAATACAGTTCTTTCGTCTTGTTTATGATTTTTTCTTAAAGATTTAACCCCGAGATTTTTGCTTCAGATTCCTTAAGGAAAACCAAACAATTAGAATTCAATAATACTAACATATATTTATTAAATCAAATTCTTAATATCAAAATGCAAATTAGCTTCTCGTTCACACTAAACCGCTATTTGTTTGAATATATAAAGTTTTACTTGCTTATTATACATGCTATTAGTATGTAGATTAATTCCAACTGTATAAAAGGTATAACAATTTTTATTAATAATGAGGTTTAAATAAAATAAATTCATGGTGAACGTGACGTTAATAAACTAAGGAAAATTGTGACTTGAGTAGTGATTTAGTTTCGGTTACAGACAGACAAACATACAATCTCCATTATAATAAGATATTAATACTTTTATTCCTTAATCTTCCGATTGTTGGTCTTATCTACATACTAATAGAATGCAATTATTTATATATACAACAAAATTGTTTCGGTGTGACCGGAAGGCTAATTTCCATATTCTTTTCTCTGAATGTTTGAGATGAGGCGATGATGAGTATTATCTGCGTTATTCGGACTATTGTTCTCACTTCATTATTATCTGTACCACGTTTCGGCCGATATGCTCTCCGGCCTTCTTCAGGTATTTGTCGTAGTCGGAACCTTCTTGTCGTTCGGGAACCTTCTTGCCGTAATCGGAGCCATCACGTTCAAAGTTCCGTGATGGCTCCCGATTACGACAAGAAGATTCCCGAGTCGAAAACGAAAGTTCCCGAGTCCGAGAAGAAATACCTGAAGCAGGCCGAGGCATATCGGCCGAACTGTACGATAACAAGAAAGATGGACAATAGTCCGAATAACGCAGATAATACTATTCCATATTCTTATTCTGATTTAATGAATATGTGCTTAGTATTATTGATTTCAATTGTTGGTTTTATCCTAATGAATATGAGCAAAAGCATCAGGATAACGCTTAAAAAAATCGATTAACAAGAAGAAATAATTGTAAATTTATTTTTTAATTTCTAATTTTAACCAGTAAAAATTAGGAAGTAACGAATAAAAGTACAGTTATTACTTCCCGTTAATGAAAGATTGAAAGTGATAGAAAATCATGAAGAGTTAGTTTCAAAGTTATTTCTATTTTTTATTATATTTTATTTCAAATTATTTATCTGGATTCTTTTTAATTTCCTTGGTCTTTCTAATTTAATATATTTCATTAGATTAAAACAAATACTTGCGCCCGGGAGATGCATATGTTTGCTAGCAATAGTAATATAAGGATATTCATCTACTACTTAACTGATATATATATATATATATATATATATATATATATAATATAATATATTAATATACCAAACTTGTTGGTAAATCCTCGCGGTGAGAAAAAAAACCCAGCAAATAGTTTGATTGTAAAATATACAACCAAACATCAACGGCAAGAAAAAAAAATTTAAAAAAGAAAAAGACCAAGATAATCGTACCAACAAAAATAATCTGTTGTACAAATTTTGGCCCAAAGAAAAAAATAATTTATATGCATATATATTAATATATATATTCATACAAATCCGCCAGAGACTAAAGCTAATAAGTAAAAAGTGCTCAATACCTAAGAAGAGCAAATAATAAAGATAAATCTAATGAGTCAGATGAACCTACTAAAAGAGGTCAGATCTTAGCCCTGAAGAGCATTAAGCAACTTAATAGTAGGTTTCGTCTGACTCATTAGAAATATATATATATATATTATATATTATATATATATAATAGTCATCCACAGACACCGTGTTCGACGTTACGTCTCATAACTGTGGCTAGAATTAACAACTACTTCTATCCGAGACCGAAAACTGACTGACCGACCCTCCTCCTCTCGACCGTCCATATATATATATATATATATATATATATATATATATATATATATATATATTATGTATATATATATATATATATATATATATATATAATATATATTTTATATTATATATATATATATATATATATTATATATATATCTATATATAGACGAATAAAAACCAAACGCTATTTTAACTCTCCATGTTAAATGTACTTAATTTTGTACAATGTGAGTATTTAAATAATATTTTTGCACAATGTAGATATTTAAATCTCGTATTAAATGCGGCGTGTTCTAATTTCGATGTTAGTTAATTTACCCAATGTTTTGAATTGTTCATGATTGATGTGATCAATAAATCGATAGGATTGTTGTGTTTGATTGGCGAGGAAGATATAGATCCTAAAAGGAAGGGTAAATAAATCTCATTAACCAGAATTTCTCATCAATTGCAAAATGTCCTTGGAAAATTCTAAACCGATTCTAATGAGAGAATTTGGAAACGGCAGTGGAAAAGAATATCCACGTATTGACTGGAATGAATATTAGAATATTTTATGACGAACTCAAACTAACGTTAAATATATATAAATTATATATTTATATATAAATATATATTTATATATTATATATATGCCTGTATGTATTATGTGTGTGTGTTATATGCTTGTATGTATGCGTGCATATGCCTGTATGTATTGTATGTGTGTATATGCCTGTATGTATATATATGGTTGTGTTATATAATATATATATATTTATATATATATTATATATATATATGTCCGTTGTGTATATATGTGTGTGTGTAGAATACATATGCCTGTATATAATTGTGTGTTAAGAGTACATATGCCTGTAATTATAATAATATAATGTGTGTTGTTGTGTGTGGTGTGTGTGTAAAGTACATGCCTGTGGTGTGTGTTGTAGAAGTACATAGCCTGTGTATATATATAGTGTGTGTTAAGTACATATGCCTGTATATATATATATATAATATATATATATTATATATATGCGTGTGTGTGTGTGTGTGTGTGAGTGTGTGTGTATAAGTACATATGCCTGTGTGTATATAAGTAACATATTGCCTGTGTTGTGTGTGTGATAAGTAAATAGGCCTGCGTGTGTGTATAAGTACATGGCTGTGTGTGTGTGTGTGTTGTGTGGTGTGTGTGTGTGTGTGTGTTATAAAGTACATATGCCTCTCTCTTGTGGTATAAGTACATATGCCTGTGTGTATGTGTATGGTTGTTATAAGTAATATGTCTGTGTATATGGTGTCTATGTATAAGTAACATACCTGTGTATATGTTGTGGTGTGTGTGTATAAGTACACATGCGTGTATATGTGGTGTATAATACATATGCTGTTTATATTGTGCGTGTGTATAAGTACATATGCCTGTGTATATATGTGTATATGTGGTATAAGTATATATGCTGTGTATTACATATTGTGTATGCATGTGTTGATTGTGTGTTGCCATGTGTGTGTATGTGATATGTATGTGTGTAAAATATATTTATATGTAATTATGTGTAGTATACATATATGTTGTATATGTATTGTGTGTAATTAACATATAGATGTGTATATGTATGTGTGTGCGTAATGTAAATATATATGTGTATATGTATGAGTGTGTAAAGTCCATAAATGTGTGTATATGTATGTGCATGTAAAGTACATACATGTGTATATATGTGTGTAAAGTAAATAGTTGTATATGTATGTGTGTGTGTGTAAAGTACATGTATGTGTATATGTGTTGTGTAAATACATATGGTGTGTATATGTGTGTGTGTGTAAAGTACATATGTATATGTATGTGTGTGTAAAGTAACATATGTGGTGCATGTGTGTGTAAAGTACATATGTGTGTATGTGTGTATATAAAGTACATGTGTGTATATAAGTACATATGTATGGTATGTATATATATATATGTGTGTATAAGTGCATATACCTGTGTTATACATATATGTGTGTGTATATAAGTACATATGCCTGTGTTTACTATATATTGATATAAGTACATATGTGTATATATATAATATGTGTGTGTGTGTATAAGTACATATATCTTGTGTATATAGTGTGTGTGTGTGTAACATATTCATATATATATATATATATATATAAAATATATATACACGCAATATATATATAAATATATATATATACTATATACGCACACACACATATCTATATAAACATAAAAACACACATTAATATATAGACACACATACATATATTTGTAACACACACACACACACACACACACACAACACACACACACAAATATTATATATATATATATGTAGTTTTTTTGCCTGTCTATATAATATATATATTATAATGTTTTTATTGACGAATTGAACCAAATGCTAAAATTTTGATTATTGCTCGGCTTGGTTTTGCCCGTCTCAAGGTCACCTACTACATATTCATTAGGGTTTTTGGCTTATTCACACATCACTGACTGAGTCCAGTTTGGTAATCACTGTCTACTCTAGACAGACAAATTGAAAGAAACTTAACAAAAAAAAGTAACATAATAGTACTAAAACTGTGAAAAAAAAAAAATTCTACCTAAAGAACCTGGGCCATTTGGTTATAATTAGCCTGCTCGTCTCACAGGCCATTAAGCATAATTTAGTTCGTAGTCGCGTGGTTCTATTATCATGTTTTCTTCTGAAGGCAGTACGTACTTGTTTACTTCTCTCTCCCTCACCCCTCTCATTCACTCACTCACTCACTATATATTATATATATATATATATATATATAAATATATATATATATATATATAATAATAATATCATTATTTAGGTTTTTTGTCAGTCAAATAATTATTTAGTATGGATTTAAGTAACTATTTTATGGAATCTTACAGATTTGATTTACTCTGAAAAATAATTGTTTTTATCTACTAACATTTCTTAATATATTATATATATATATATATATAATATAATGAGAGGACAAACAATCGTGAGATGGTGATAGCCGACAATTTTTGGGGAGATTATCTGCTTAATTGAAGTCATACCTGATTTGAAAAAAAATATTACTTATAATTAAATGAATTAGGCGTGCATATCGATTTAAATGTAAGCTGTAAACAAATCGAGAAAAAGTCAATCTCTGTATGTACATTTCAGCCTATTAGGCCTCATCAGCAGAGTTATAGACAGGGCAGTGCTTTGTGCGTGATTCGAACCCATAGAGCTTTAAAAATAGCCACTAAAAATTGTAGCTTGTAGCTAGCTAACTAGTTTCAATCCTCGCTCAACAGAGCTAAATATCGAGGATAATAGATTAAAACAATAAATAGGACGAGTAAGAAAAACAAAAATAAATTAAAAGAACAATTTATTTTCTTTGCTCCTAAAAGGGGGAGGCAAAGGAGACTTATGGATTGATAATATTCAAATCACGTAAGCCCTCTCTTTGTTTACAATATATTTATCTCTGTTGAGCGAGGATCGAAACTAGTTAGCTAGCTACTCGTTTTTTCGCCTTTTGCCTCCACTTCTATTTTAAAATATGTATACATTTTTTTAATGATGAATCTTTAATGGGTATTTTTAATGCTCAATAAAATTCTGTACACCAAAAAAAATTTACATATATATATATATATATATATATATATATATATATATATATATATATATATATATATATATATATAAATATTATATATTGTGTTGTATTTGGGCAGCATTTTTTTCATTTATGCATGTTGGATTAAACAAAAAGACTCATCTCTGGTTTAACAATTTTATTTGTGATTTTTTTCAATTTTCTGGCCAATTCTATATTTGGGTGGAATTCGTGGTTAGTCCACCAAAGTTTATTTCCCGAGTACTTTCGTACTTCGAAGTGCCATCATCAGTGCCTATATCACCTTTCCATCAATTCTCCTCCTTTCAGCCTCCACATCCATTAATATAATTTGAAAAACTGGAACACATCACCCCTGATAGTTCAAGTAACTATTAGTAATAATTAAAATTTTCGTTCCTATATTTTTGTTTTAATTTTTGTTGGATTATGAGAGTATAATGTATACGCAAAATCGTCATCCTTTTCGTGAAATTTCCCAAAAAACACAGCTTTCCTTCCGGTAAAATTGCGCCAATGACAGAAGAGGATAGAAAGCATTTAAGATCGTTTGTAACTGTCTTTAAATCAATTACTGGTTGAATTTTCTGGATTAACACCAAAGGAATCCTACTGATTTGGATTTATATATATTACATAGGGTTACCAACTCACTACAGATTAGTATTAACCAATTGGGTTTATGAACAACAGAACAACCAAATCTCTATTATGGTGACAATAATTCTGATAGTGTCCCTGTTTGTCCTTTAAAGGAATCTGTTTACATTGATATTGCTATTGTTGGCTGCTGGAATCAGTCTTTCCATACTCTTTTTTTAATACTATTCGGGTCACTGAATTGTTGTTCTACATAATCCTTAATAAATGTTTCTAGTATTATACTTCATCTTCCTAATGCTAGTTACATTAGTAATCATTATCTATTGCTAGCGGAACCTTCCACGCGCTCACCCCTCTCTTTATATTTCCTGTTCTCTTTTATATTCCCCATCTTTCCTTCTTTCTTATATTTTTCTGTGTAGCATGTCATTTACTTCGTTAAGGAATAAGCTGCTAATTAGGATTGAATAATAATTACTTAATATTCATTGAGGATATAACGTAAATAAATCAGAGAATCGTGTCGTCGGTGGTTAGGTAGTTTCGGTTACAGACATACACAGAATCTTCATTATAATAAGATTCAACCTGAGGGAAGTTACTACCTCAAAATATTATGACACGTACATTTATCAAACAGTTTTTGTTTTTGAAAAAAGCAATTAACTTAAATGTGTTATAATTCACAATTTAGAGTTTTATGAACAGGTACTTGTCAGAGATTTTTTAAAAATAAATAAAAGGAAATAAAATAGATCCCTGAGGAAGACCGGACTGGATTTATAATGACAACGACCATCGGGAAAATAAGAATGCAGAAAAAATTCAAATAAACCATCATAATCATAAAAAAAGATAATCCGCTCACGATTTTACAAGCTTAAATAAGTGTAGAAAAAGACGTGACGAAATGCTTTAGGAATTGCTTCTCAGCAGAAACGATTTTAAGGCGAAGAGCAACGTTAGAGAATATTTTCAGTTTTGGCAAAGGATTTTATATTTTTGATCTTTTTTTTCCGGGGAGTTTTGTGTTGCTGTCAAAAGATGACCAAAACCCGTTGGCTACAATGGATGTTGACATAAATTGTAGGAATTTGACAATGGCAAAGGTGTTAATAGAATGTTCAAATTTATGCCCCCCCCCTCTCTCTCACTCTCTCTCTCTCTCTCTCTGGTTCTCTCTGTCCCTCTCTTATTTTCTTTACCTCTCTCATTCTCCCTCCCTCTCCCTCTCTCTCTCTTTCTCTCTCTGTCTCTTTCTCCCTCTATCTCTCTCCTCTGTCTCTGTCTGTCTGTCTGTCTGTCTGTCTCTCACTCTCTCTGTCTCTGTCTCTGTCTCTGTCTCTGTCTCTCTCTCTCTCTCTGTCTCTGTGTCTCTTTGTCTGTCTAGGTCTCTTTCTCTATATGCCTCTTTCTCTTTTTCTCTCTGTATCTCTCTCTTTTTTTTCTCTCTCGTTCTCTGTCTCTGCCTCTTTTTATCCCCCTCTCTGTGTCTCTCTTTCTATTTCTTTCTCACTCACTCTCTCACGATTATATCTATCTATCTATATATCTATCTATCTACATATCTATCTATCTATATCTATATCTATATCTATATCTATGTATAATATTATATATATATATATATATATATATATATATATATGTATATATATATATATTATCTGTCAGTCTATCTGTCTCTCACCCCGTCGTCTTTCTATCACACCACACACACACACACACACACACACACACACATACACAGGAACAAAGTACATTCATTATACGATTGACTATCAGAAAAGTTCTCAGATTTCTCCCTCTTACTTTTGTTTTGGCCTTACTGCTATAACCGGGAGATAGACATAGATGCACCAAAAACATATTTTTGAACACCATCAGATCATGCCATAGCTTCACTTAGCGCCTGATACTTTCCTAATACACAAAGTTGCTTGGGTCATTGCCTGATTCTAAGAACATCATACACAGAAGAATTTTGAACAAATATTGACTTCAGGAACCACCTTGTTGACTGGGATTAAAATACACTGAATATCCACTGCAAGAAAATGGGGATCCTAGGTATGATATTCAATTGCATTTAATGGTGAGGTTTCAGTTCTTGAGTTGAGTTTGGAGTACCACGTTGTAGAAGCAAAGTTCAATTACCGTAGAATTGGTAGTCATAGCAAGAAGGAAACCGTAACTCAATACGGATCTTGCATTATCACAAGCTTACTGAAGAATGCCAGATTATTTATCTGTCACCATAATATCACTGAAACCAAGCAGCTTTAGGCACCAGTTCATTTGATCTTTGTTAGCTATTGTTGTTGTTCAAACCAAAAGTATATAAAACATACTGCCGGATTCATTTCCATTTCTAATTGCCTACACGACTCTAGGTATAAAATAATCCTAGACGAGTTGGCATGCCGTTAAAATGAATAAATCAATAAATCTAAGTAGATTAGTGTATGAAGGGTCTGTTCATATTTCCTGGTTTTAAGGGGCTGATTCAGGTCAATCGGTAGAGCGTCCGCCAAGGAATCGCAAGGTTCCGAGTTCAGTACCGGTCCTCGCCAACTAAGCGTATGAGTAGCACAGTTGGGGTAATCTGAGCTGCACGGTAAAATGGATAGCTGACAGTAGTTGTAGCGCTCCACCACAGAAAAAAGTAATCTCCCTGGTCAAGAACTAGCGATAAGGGATTAGATTCACTCGCTGTATGGCTGTTACTTTTAACATTTTGAATTGAAATAGATCGCTAAGTAGGCCTGTGTCTATTTTAGTAGTGGCCAGGTTTGAATTCAGGGTTTTTCTTCTCCTAGAAAGGTTGTCAAACCAAAAGTATACGTACTTTTTGCAACATGGCGCTGTAAACAGGATTCGAACCTGTGAGGGAATATCCCATTGGATTTCGAATCCAATTGTTTTATACCTCAGATCTGACCCTAATTGTTGGGGAGGTTCCAGTTCTGGAGATCAGTGGCATTTAGATTGCCATTTCATTACTCTATACTCCCTAGTCCTTACCTGAATGATAGTACCATTTAGGATCCAATCTATGGAAGAAATAAATATGTTTAAAAATTATTCATTTTCAATAAGTCAGTCAGACAAATACTTTTAAGAAACTATAATATAATGCAAATATTAACGTACCATGAACGCGTTTCCCTAACATTTAGGCATAAAACAGCCCCGGATTGTTTGAAGTGCCGTTAAAATCAATACAATCAAAAAGTCAATTATATATAGAGAAAATAATGAACATGTAAATATCGTCTTTTTAAAACATCTGAATCATTTTTTAAATCATGATTGTTATGTAATTAAGGGTTGCAAAAGAATCAGTTTTAGTAAATGTAAAATATGGGTGAAGAAGAGAGAAATAAATATTTTTGAAAAATATTTTGAAAGGCAGAATCTGGCTGGAATGCATTTTGAATTGCTGTTTGAATTCCAACCAGAGGATATTCCGATGTTAAATAATTTGGCGGGAATTTAAAATATTTTGAAAAAGCTGTCTTTTGTTGGCGACTGCTGGGGCGTTCACGGCCTAATAAATTTGTTGACAAAAAAAAAAGGGCTTGCACTTGTATGTTTTTAAGTCAGCATAGTGTTACCCGGGATATTAATTAAGAGTAATTTTCGCAGACTAAGAAACGGACTCATTTATAAATAAAAACGAAGTCCCAGTATTTTAAAAGATGAAAGAACTGTTAATTGGAAAATGAAATAATAAAATTTTCGGATTATAATACTATTAAACAAAAACCGGGTTCTTTTAACTGTGAGTTAAATTAATTTTAAAATTACAATATTTCTTATTTAAATCATCTTTTATTAATAAGAACTTAATTATACTTATATTTAATATTTTTATAAGAAATGAAAACCCAGTATGTTACAATATTAGAGGTAGGATTTATTAAAAAATGTCAAAACATTAATTCCAAACTACTATTAATCATATACTGGAAACCCACAATTCCCAATATCTTCACTGGTAGAAGACTTTCAATATATATATATATATATTATATATATATATATATATATATTATATATATATATATATATATATATATATATATATCGCTGAGCGAAACAATCTTTGTATCCTAAAGGATTTTTTAATATTTAGTTTAATGAAAATTATGCTAGATTTACGATTGAGTTATATTTGAAAAAATTACATTTTAATTGTATCTAATTAGTCATTATTTAGCAGTAAATAAACTAATAACAGATGACAAACAAAACATTTTTCTTTAATAGTTGAACATTCTGTCTTCATAAAATATTCCTTAAACAAACGAGATTAAATTATTTAGCTGTAAATAAACTAATAACAGATAACAAACAAAACATTTTTCTTTAATAGTTGAACATTCTGTCTTCATAAAATATTCCTTAAACAAACGAGATTAAATTATTTAGCAGTAAATAAACTAATAACCGATAACAAACAAAACATCTTTCTTTAATAGTTGAACATTCTGTGTTCATAAAATATTCCTTGAACAAACGAGATTAAATTATTTAGCAGTAAATAAACTAATAACAGATAACAAACAAACATTTTTCTTTAATAGTTGAACATTCTGTCTTCATAAAATATTCCTTAAACAACGAGATTAAATTATTTAGCAGTAATAAAACTAATAACAGATAACAAACAAAACATTTTTCTTTAATAGTTGAACATTCTGTCTTCATAAAATATGCCTTAAACAAACGAGATTAACTATTTAGCAGTAAATAAACTTATAACCGATAACAAACAAAACATTTTTCTTTAATAGTTGAACATTCCGTCTTCATAAAATATTCCTTAAACAAACGAGATGAACTATTTAGCAGTAAATAAACTAATAACCGATAACAAACAAAACATCTTTCTTTAATAGTTGAACATTCTGTGTTCATAAAATATTCCTTGAACAAACGAGATTAAATTATTTAGCAGTAAATAAACTAATAACATTAAATCAAAAACTGACCCGTCTTTCACTACCCATTCTGCCTATCACTTTCTTCCTTTCTATTTTATCTCCTCGTTATATATCTTAGTTTCTCGTTGAGTGTAGAGAGTGAAGGAGATTGGAGTATGCGAAAAGTATTTGTATGTCAAATTTCATAAGCAATAGCCAGTAGCTTCAACATCTTGGCTCTCAATAACTTTAAATTATGTCAAAATTGTGCTTTCTTAGAAATCTTAAAAATGATATTAATGTTATTTTTTTTTTAATTCTCCGTATTTATTACTTAAAAAAAAAAATTAATTCGCATTGCAATCTCACTTTTCCTTAATCGTAAATATCTACCATGAGCTCAGTGAGTGACACAACGGATCACGTTTTGTTTAGAATGTATAAATTCACAATAAAAGATGATTACAGACATTTCGGTAAACATTACTTCTGAAAAACGGATCTTACTCTCCGTTTATTGAGCAATGCCTCATTGCCCACATGTATATAAAATGTGTATAAATTCCTTTTAGTTCAACATAACGTGGCTTACATTGCTTTCATCTATTCTTTGATATCAGAGTAGTTGCTT